>CAIGRP010003829.1:0-22000 GCA_903798385.1 Fraxinus cuspidata
TATTTAATGATATTATGAACATTAATAGAAAATATCGTTGCGAGAGTAGAATTCGCTCATTTACATTCGACAACGCTAGTGTTAATAAGGTAATTATCGAAAAATTGTGTAGAGTAGTGCAACCCGATTTCGGTGGTTATTTTTTCATATTCGATATGTGTGTCATATTTTTAATTTAATAGTGCATGCCGATTTGAAACATATTAAGAATGAAATTTAAAGAATTAGGGATGGACTAGTGTATATCACAATTTCACTTAGTAAAAAACAAGAATTTGAGGAATTTTATGCCGAATATGGGGTGACGAATACGAAAATATTTATTAGTGATGTATGGTATAGATGGAACTCTACTTACTTATTGTTAAAATCATGCGAATGCTTTGAACATTTAATAACTGAATTTTATAACAATAGACATATTAAAAATGATGATGATACTATTTTGATTGAATTCGATTGTATTTTAGCTTTTACAATTAAAAACAATTGACAAATTTTTTATAATTTTACAAATATTTTGTCTAGAGTTTATTATCCTACTAGTTGTATGGTACTTGAACGTCTTTATATAATTGCTAGGGCTTTTCATTGATATAAAAATGACATCGATTTTAGTGCAATTATATATTCCATGGAATTAAAGTTTAGAAAATATTGAGAATATTTGCCTTTATTATTTTCGTTAGCATACATCATGGACCCCCAATATATTTTATCGGGTACTAAATTTGTAATCGATCTGATTTCAAGAGTTTTAACTTGTAATATACTTATCACTTATAGAAATTTAGAACAAGTTTTATGTGAAATGTATGAATTATATACAGAATGAATGTGTACAAATATTAATCGGGTACCCTCTGCACCTACTCCTCCTATTGACATACCGAAGATGACGCTGAAGTATTAACTTTATTTGAAAGTATTAAATTATATATATATTTTGACTTGCGTCCGATGTTTGATTACATTCGGTAGACAAACTACTACTAGATGAACCACATGTATTTGAATCATACATACATACATACATACATACATATATACATACCGCATGTAATCAAACATTGGACGTAAATCCAAATGCATTGACTGCTGAATTAATTGATTACTTTAATCATAACATGCATAATAACAAAACAATTAAGAAACGTTCAAAAGAAGTAATTGGATTCTGACGAAAGTACGAACGACGATGGCCAGTGGTTTCTGCGATGGAAAAATACCTACTAACACATCTGGTTAGCACTGTAGCTTTGGAATCTCCTTTTAGTGCAGGTAAGAGGGTTCTGTTCGAAGTCAGGAGCCGACTGAAAGAAGATATTTTGGAAGTATTAATGTGCGTGAAAGACTGACAAGATGGTCATTTTCGACTGCAAGATAAATATGCCGAAAATGCATATCGTCAAATAAGCGATGTTTAATTTAACCATATTGATCAAACAATTTTATTTTATAATATGTTTTTATTTTTTAAAAAAATTGTACACATAACAAGTTGTTCGTGTACAATTTTTAACTCCGTCTACTCGAAATTGAAGTAACTGATCTCAAGCTCGGATAAAGGAGTAGAGTTTATCTTAAAAAAAAATTAAAGAAAATGTTTATCTAAATAAAAAACATGAGCTCACGAGCCGAAATTCGGCTCTGCCCCACAAGTAACGAGCCGAGCAGAAGCTGGGCTCATGACGAGCACGAGCATGAGCGGAGCTCGTGTGTCTACGAACCGAGCCTGCTCAACTCGGTTCGGCCCATTGTCACCACTAGATCCACTAATATCTACCAATAAATTGTACAGAAATGCATAAAGAGTTTTCTTCAAGTTCTTTCTAACCTCTATATACAAATTAGTAACCACACACTCAAAAATCTTTCAAAAATTGTACTAAACAACCTCATTCTTGCTAAAAGAACAGAGATTACAACACAAAGATGAAAAGTCATAGATTCTTCAAAGAAACCCTAACGCACATAGAGAAAAGAACATTTTTCAAAAACAACGCAGAAGATGAATGAAAAACCAAGTATAATATCTATCTATATCAATCGGTTCAAATCCAAGGTCAGGATTCAACCACATGTACGATATACCACAACCCACTCAAAGAAGCAGAAACGTGTAACCGAAAATGCATTTTAAGAATTGGGCCTCAAAACCCGATTTTGAGAATTAAGAAAGCCCAACATGCCAAGTAAATGGTGAGGTAGCCCACTAATTTAACAGATAGAATGCTACGTGACATTATGTCAAGGAAGTTGGCAAAATTTTCTGGCAATGTAGCACGATTGATTTTAAATTGGGCTAACGAGACACGAAAAGTGTTGAGTTGTGTTGAATTTCCCAATCACGTAGGATTTTTTAACGTCTATGGGACGGATAATGAGACACCACATAGCATTTGGTATGACCTTATTCTTCTTAATCTCAAACTTAATGCTGGAAGTCTCGAATAAATTGAAACTAGGCAATTTATTTATTGCATTTCTGGGATTAAAATCTGATTATGTTCTAACATAAGTTTTTATTTTGAAGTAATGGAAGTGAGAATGCTCCTGTTTCTGAATTTATGCCACATCTTTTTATCTATTTACATTTTGGTATTTGTTTTACATATTGTATGATATACACTGCAAATGGAACTTTGGTTCATAATTCTCAAGCATTGGCTTAAGGCAGATCATGATCCTTATACAATCCAGTAAATGATTTTGTAAGTCTACCTTCTGTGTTTGACATTGGAAGTAACAAAATAAAGGGTTTACAAGTAACTTCACAGGAATGGGAAATCATTAGGGAAGACCACGACAACCAAGAAAATTTAGCTTTGAAAATGCATTTAGTGGGATCCATTCAAATGTAGTTTTAGGGGAAAATGTGTTTTGGAATAGTGATTTTTTGGAGAATGTGTGGTTGAAAAAAAAGGAAAAGTTTTGAAATTACGTGTAGTATTATTTTATGAAAAAATGTATGGTTTGAAATGAATTTTGTAAAAATGCATTTTGTAAAAAATGGAGCCCAAACATTTGATATCTGCCTCTTGTATTGAAGGTGATCAAGTTCTGCAGGAAGAGGCTCATGCCACCTTTACAGTTCAGCACCAAAAAGATGATCATAAGCACGCCGAGCTTAATGCTTCATCTAATTCAGCAAATCCACAAGAAAGCTAATACATTTTTATAGTTGTAATAATCAGAAGCAAATGGAATTTCGTACATAAAAGCTTCCCCCTGTATCGTAGTCGAAGATGATACATGTAAATGTGATTGTACAAAGCAATGGCTTCACATTTCCCAGCCTTTGGCACTCAGCCATGCAGCATCAGTAATAAAAATTTATCTCGAGTCATACTGTATGGGTGTGGGGATGTAACTGTCTGTCACCGAATGTGCTTCAAGTTGCCCATCAAATACCGGTGAGAATGAGCAAGCGGAAGCAGTATTATTAAAGTAAAGATAAATAAATCGATTTTTCAGTTCTCACAGATCAATCCAAGGGATACAAACAAATATTTACTAGAACAATTTTTCACCAAAAAATAGGAATTATGCTTGACCATGTACATTATTTACTGGGACTGGGACTGCGACTGCGACTGGGACTTCTAACATACATTATATTGGATATAAAACCCACAAAATAGTTATAATTTCTTTCACAGCATTGGCCTTGCATGTTATTTAACTCATATTTTATAACCTATTAACTATAACATTAACAAAAATATGGGCAAAAGAATGATAATGGAGTTCTAGCAGAAAAGTACCAGCTGAACACCCTTGCCGTATTGTGGAAGGGAGAGGCTTGCACAGAGAGTTTTCCGAAGGATAATCCAAGGAACAAAAATGGAGAAGTTCACTTTTATTTTGAGTTTCCAATGTCCAATGAAGCATCAGAGTGCCTTCTTTTCTTTGGTTCTGGTTCACCTATCCGCAAAGAAACACAAATCTCTCCTTCCATCCCATTTCTTAAATATGAGAGGTTTTTCAATGCAGCCTGTTCGCATTGATGGTTTCGATTTACTGGAGATTTGCTAGAGAAACTCGGGATGAACTGGTGCTCTACACTCGGAGCTTTCTCAATGCTGCATTCAATGTGAAAGTCCTCGTGCCTCAGTGTTGGAATTTCTCCTTGATGAGAATCATTGTCAGTAGAAACTTGTTGGACGCTCAAAGCAACTGGCTTAAAGTTTTCTTTGGATTTATCTTCTGCAGTAACACGCTCAAGTGGAGAAGACACTCCAACAGTAGAACCACCTCCTGCCAATGCATTTTTCTGCTCTTGCAGTGCCGCTATTTAGCAATTGGAAACAAAAACAAGCTTAATCAGGAGAAGATATCATAGAAAAAGAAAAAAAAAGACGTAGAAGAAAGTAAAGAAATTACAATACATGGGGGCTATTTTAAAGTTGTTTTCCTCCTCACCCTTCAACCTAGACCCCATTTTGCCCAGGACTACAAAACATCAGCTAAGAAATGGAAGTGGAAAATGCAGACAGACTATCAAAATAGATAGACATATAAAACAGCTGCATTAGAGATGATGTCTGAGAAGAGGAAGCTAGAAATTTCTCAACTGGCATTAACTGAGCAAACTGAGCAGTGCATTGTTAATTCTCCTAAAAAAAGTTGCCTCCAAAGTTAAAAGGCCCACCGAATTTCAAAATACATTGCAGAATTGGTCAATTCTGTACGTTTAATACTTTATGTGATTTCAGTGGGCATGTCTTTCACAATAATCCAGGACCATAAATAAGCATGTTCATGCAATCTTTGCAAGCCTGTGCCCTGATTTTCTTAATTCGTCAATTATGATCCAATAAATAACCTTTCTCAGGCCCAATAGTACTATTTTGATGGCCTGACGGAGTTACAGTTGTGCCAATATCTATGCCCTGTAAACAAATTTAAACTGCCATGACATATTTATCAGATTATTATTAAAAAAAAAAAAAAGAGCGATAATCACAAGATCAATTACTGTGGTTCTTTTTAATAATTTATCACCCCTCCAAAAATCAAATTTATATCTTCTTTCTAGATTAGATATTAGCTAGCCTTTTATAAATAACATGTGCACAAATTCATTTAAATGGGTAGCGCCGAAACTTGAACTCACGAACTTTACCAGGTTTAATATTATCTTGAGCCAGTTGATCTAAAAACTTAAGTTATTACATAAGCCCAATGTATATAATTAAAATATTATTTTCAATATCAACTATTACAAAATGGATAAGTTAGTGCCAGTCATGAGGGCAATCAAACCTATACGAACCTTGGAGGCCTTCATTGGATGTGATAAGATCAAGTTCAAGGAGATCAAGAAGGCGTCCTAAATCAACTCCACTGGTCCAATTCTCAGGAGGCTGGCCAACTTTTAATTTCAACCGACCCCGATTAGCTGTCCCACCCCAAATGATCCCGACAGGCCGAGGTTTCTCCCCATTTTGACCTGTCAAAAGAATAAGGCTGCCACTGTCGCCTTCAAGGTCAAATGTCTGTTGATTCTCGCCAACAACAAGAAAATCGGTAAAGAAACAAATCCCTTTCTCATCATTATACTCTAGGGCATAGGCCATTATGGTGCCAGTTGTCATGCCAGAGCTCCTTCCAACTTTCACCACTTGTCTTCCAATGAGACTATTGATAGGAGACTGCAAATCTATATTATTGACATCATCAATTTCACCTAGACCTTTTACAACTGTAGTCACATTGGCCATGTTAAAATCTTCTGCAAAAGGGATGAAAGCCCCATCTGCTCGAACAAATGTTTCTGCATGATCACGAAATTGTAATAGTCATGTATGGGAGTCAGGTCTCAATTAGATACCTTTTAGTACAAATATGAAATTGGAGACACCTTTATATTGGATAACTAGATAAGTTTCTAAAGATGCAAAATAGGACTCAGCAATCATATTATTGTTGAATACAACTATTAACCAAAACACAAAGCTCAATATACCCAATGGGAAGTAACTTTTAAAGGTGGAATGGTAGCATGAAAGCTCAAATCATCCTCCACCAAGCCAATATTCAACCATGTCTTTTAAAAGAAAATTTATCTCCAGTTACAAAATATTGCTCTCTGAATCTGAATGTTTGGGCACTGTGGAATCACGAGTAATTATACAATAACATGAGAAAATGACTTTTTCATCAGTAACTTAGCACATACACATTCCAGAGCAAAGCCAAGGAAAATCAGGTGAAAGAAAGACCATACAAAAATGAGCAACATTTAATAGATTCTAATTATACAATGAAACGGTATAAAGACTCATAAAGGAATTAGTGTCATACTCTATCTACAAATGTAGACCAACTATTCAATTACAATGGTAAACAAGTATGGGCCAGATGCTTACATAATTGGTCACATCCAGTATGTTACTGGTACATAAATTTTTTAAGTTTGTTCAAACTGATCTACAAATATAATGGTATAATAAATTACTAAGAAAAACTAAGGACAATCTTGCCACCTTTTGCCTCTTCAGTAGTTAGTCATTTCTTTATCTTCAGTAAAAATGATCCCCATACATATATAACTCTTCACGTTCACAAATTTCCTATAATTCTCCTTTCATTGAGAATATTTATCTAGACATCGAATCAGAAACACAGAATACATAAGAAACACAAACTTCTATAATTTGGTAGAAGGTAGTGAATAATCAATTGCATTTTATAATCTTGAAATGCTTTACCTGGGTTTGTTCCAGCAAAAATTCCATACCAAAGATCATCTGTTATAAATGATGTAGCCCTTTCCACGGAACCTAAATATACCCCTGGCCCAAGACTTGGGGGCAAGGGATGAAACATTTTTTGACTTGGGTAATCAAGATCAACTGCCACATGCCGATTAGTTAGGAAACCAACCTGCCTATTTCCTGTTTGACTTTTGACAATAGCGCCCAAGGTCCCATATGTTTCTTGGCTTGCAACCTAAAAATGCATAAGATTATTAAACACTGGGAAGGGGTGACAAGGAAACAACTAGGAATATAATGAAGGGAGGGTGCTTGAATCCAGGGTTATGTAGAAATGGCAACAGCAAGGTATAAAGGCAGAAATAATTACACGGGTCTATGACGTAGTGTGTTATATACATTATTAGAAGCATTCAAGATGCGGAGCATAATGAGAACAGATGTTAATAAGAAGAGAAATGGTTATACAGATTGCCAAAATTGAAATAGAGTGACTATGTGGCATACACGTGATCAAATGCTTAAGCAGATTCATTCACTGAGAGCGTAAATAGCCTGATTGATATTTTTAGAAATACATTGACAAATATTATACATGTACGATACTTCTCATCAATGAATCTTTAATTATTTCCATAGCAGCCAAGAATAACACACAGCAATGAATTGGTAAGTTAAGTAATTACTAGAATTGTATACCATAAGAATCCATAATCAAGACAAACCATGAACATCGGTCTACTTGTGGTGACAAACCCTCTATTTATATCTAAGGCACATAAACGAGCAATGACAAGGTACCAGGAGTACCAAAAAAATTATGACTGCATGAGGGAGCTTCTGAAAGTCGTTAACAGCATCCTAGGAGAAAGCACTGCCATAAGAGAAGATTTATGTAATCTGGGTTTGGATTTAGCATTTCTTTTGTAACATTTTACTACAAAAGACCATTATCTTACTTGACAGAATATGAACACTCTATGTTACAAGAAGCATAAGAATGATAAGAGAAACATATTATATTACCTGGGAACCAGAACCAATGCATGGATCACCTCCACGCAAGCCATCTACAAGTTCTGTATACAGTTGTTCCTTTGGGGTGGCTGCAGGTGCTCCATAATAAGAGAATTCGACAACATCAATATCACACCATACACCTCCAGGTCCCTGTTCAAGATATGACAAAGCCACTTAAATCCCAGGAGCTTGTAAGAGTTATGGGAAAGAACTTCTAAATCTTCCATGGTTCAGTCCAAAACTTTTAATGTCGCCGTTAACATTTGTAATTACTAATTTTTTTGCATAAAAATTGCAAGTTACACGATCCTAAAGAACTTCCAGATTTTGAGCCCAACCCAGTAGACATCATCCCCAAGAAAACTTTTATGGACGTGAAAGCCACAACACATGATTATTAATAAAGCAGCAGTACCTAAAGGTAAAAGAATATAACCAAAATTAAAGACATAATCACCAAAATTTAGAACCTCGAGAGCAGCTGGTAGACATTGAGCATGATTAAGCCATTGCCTGTGAACTTTTCGAGCAACAAAGACAAGAATAGCTGGTATATCAGTCATTGCACCCCGCCTGATCCGGCAACCAATTGCAGTGCCAAGACTACAGCGCCGCAAAAATTTGCTGTGAAATGCCCTTATTATCATCAGTTCAAGTAGGGTCGTAGCTTGCTGTCCTGATGGTGGTCGTCCAATAGTTTCAGGTAAAACCCCTTTCTGAAGATTTCCAAAGTAATGTGCCCTATCTTCAGCAGTGTCTGTTACCTGGCTGGAAGTAGGCCATGAAAAATAAGCAGCATTGCTATCGACCTGACCACCTGATGCAAAGGCTTGTAATGGAACCGTACTTGAAAAAGGCAGATTGAGATTCTGGCAGTAATCTCGATCCAAATACAAAGCTGAGTCCTCTGATTGTGCAGAACCAAAGTTATGGGCTCTTAAATCCACTCTAGCCTGTTCCATTTCAGCTTTCCTGCAAGTTTTATCTTAAATATAACATGTATTTTCCTTAAAAACTCAAAAAGAGGAAAATGCTTGAACTTAAATGAGATACTCAGGATGTTTTAGCTTTCTCAAAATAAGTATTTGATAAAGCTTAATTGAGTTCAGTTCAGTTGCGTTTATGACAAACATGCTGCCACACTTGGAATTGAAACTTGCAGGATGTAAAAATAGCCACAACTTGGTAAAACACAAAATCATAAGGATTTCAAGAGAAACAGAGGAAGTCCTACAGAGACCACTAATGGAAACATATCAAGGTACTAAAACAACATAAGCTATTGATTATTTCTGGTTCGGTTACCCCACATTTCCAAGGATTCATGAAATAAAAACCCAACAAGGTCAATAACAGCAGCAAAGAACAAAACGAAATAGCCCAATTTTGTAAAAGAAACTGGTGGACTGAAATGAGCCCTGGATAAGAAGATTTGTTGGAACAGTACTCTTCAAAGAATAACCTAGAAGATTTCAAACCTAATGGACAAAGAACACACACATCTCATGAGTTAAGCAAAATTTAAATCGGAAGATAATAAAAATTGAATCTTTACGCAAATTCAACGAAAACCCACCTGTCAGCACACTAAAGAACTTCGTGCTCAGCACCAATTTTCTTCCCCACGCCCATCTGCAAGATCAATCGATTTATAATAAAGAATCTCTGAATCAAAAAAATAAAATTATATTGCCTAATCATATACGAGTCTTCTAGCACAATTTAGTGCATGCGTGTGTGCGCTTGTTACTGAGAGACCCTCCTGGGGGTAAAGAAAAGGAACCGTATATAGAAACAAAGACTATTTTTAGATAAAGAAATGAATAGTTGTAGAAAAGTATTATTATTAGCCCTTGAACTCTATTTTGGGAAAAAAAATGTATTTTAAACAATGATTTTTTTGAAGAAGGAGTAATTGAAAAGTAAGAAAAGATTTATGATCTACATAAAAAATTATTTTATTGAAAAATATGCAATTGAAAATGAATTTTGATAAAACGAGGCTCGATCAAGGACATAATTGACAGATTATTTTTGCTGTCACTTTCATTCTTTTACTTTTCTATTTTGCCACTCATCATTTGGGTGATCACACTCTTTTTCAATATTTGATTTGACGAGGAACAGATTGAAGGAATAAGGAAATTTTAATGGAGGAGTGCGATAAACAAAAAAAAAAAATTTTTTGATGGAGGAGAAGGATAAGCAGAGAAAAATGAAAAATAATAATAATTGCACTCTGGTCCCCAATATACTACTATAAAAGATGTTAGTTTCAACATTTTAAAATGTATTATGTTGCTCCTCGGTATTTTATTATAGTTGCAAAATCATTTCTTATGGACGGACACTATTCAAATCCATGTTGAACTGTCATGTGGTCACTTACATTTAATTTTATGAACATAATTTTTTATTTACTACTAGGAATGACAATGGGAGCAGGGTGGGACGTAGAGAGTTAGGAATTAAAATATCTTTATTTTCTGTCCAATTTTCCTTATTAATTTATGCTTTATGTTAATTTTTTTTAATTTTTAAATACAATTTTAAATTTGTAAATATTAATATAAAAGAAAACAAAATATAAAAATTAGGACAAGGAATTTGTTCCTTGTCCTTGTCGTGGCCCCATTCCCCAATGCATTTTGCCTATCTACAATTTGAATTTGTTCTTAAAAATTTAATGATTTGAATTTTTATGGAAGTCACGAGACAATGAATGTTTAGACCGTTTCAGGTATAACCGATGATGCAAATAGATCGAAAGGTAAATCAACTTGCTCGTTTTTAAATATTGGTTACTAACTTGTTAATGAGACAATATTCAAGGATCAATTCTACCAAAATTATATCATATTTCTTGGATACCATTGTATATATGTTTTGTGAGGATTAGGGGCCCATACATATTTGCTCCCCAAAAGTTGCACACTTTTTCAACAAAATAATCCATACCCAGTTACGGTAACTTTGGTGGATTGGAGTGGGGATGGGGGTGGGGTGGAGTGGTATTGTTTTGGCCCTGCATCTATACTTCTTTTCTTGCACTTTTGACTTTTATCACACACAATTTATACACTAAATATTTGGTTCTTGAACAAATTATTTGATATTCAACATGATATGATTTGTAAAAGACAGGAATAGGGCAATTTTTATTTCTTAGTTTGGTGTAGAAAAAAGAAAAATAATCAGACCGAAGGAGAGTAAATAAATATTCAATTGAATGTAGACCATTTTAAATATTTTTTATTTACTAATGCGGCCTTAAATTAAATGACATGTATAACTACACTTTAAAAATTTGACATAAATTTTTGTTTTTCTTACATTCCACTTTCAAATTTAATGTTTTTTAAACAAATGGCAATGATTATCAGCCAATATACATACGAACCCCAATAGGCAACAAGAAAATGCAAATGAGATCAAAATAGATGATGAAATGGATGGAGATAGATCGATATACTATATGCACATACAGTATGTAGAGAGAGAAGTGGTCTAATAAGTATCATGCGTAGCTAATTATAAGTATAGGTGACATGGCATATCAATCTATCCGTAGATAAATTTATGATGGACCTTAAGATTTAATTGAAATATGTTAGTCAATGAATTGATGTGTCATCTCTTGTGTTGGAGACGATATGAAAAATCACTCAAATGACTTGAGGGTCCACTTTAACTTGATCAAAAAATTCTTTTGTTTATCGAAACCAAACATGATAGCACAAAAGGTCGAGCGTACCCATACATGTCGTCCCATGGGAGACATCATTTGAAAATACAATCATAACACTCACAACAACCAATAAAGAAAAATAATTATGACATAAGGTCCAGGGTTACAATCTAGGTATTATAACAGCCCATTGATACCAAACTCTCGAGTCAAATAAATCTCTCAAAAAGGGCGGTAACAAACAGACTTAGATCGAATAATATAACTTGACGTGATTAGGACTGTAAGTTTTAGTCTAGTGGCCTATATAAATAGCTGATGGTCCAACAAGAAAGGCCAAGCTGTTTAAAATCTCTCTACACCCTTTTGATTATTTTGGCAAATTGTGTCCTTGTTATATCCCATACTCCATAAAATATAACATGATTATTTTGTCAACTTTTTTCTAAGTTGATGTAAAAGTGTTACGTCATTTTTTGTCATCAACAGTTTAGTGGTAGAAGAAATAGTGCTGAGCTTAACAAGCCCATATTTTCAGTCACTAAAATACTAAAATCATCTATCCTCTGAAATCCTTCATAAACAAAAAATTGAGCTACGGCATAGGATAATGACTCGTTCAAGATCCAATTTCGACTAACTAAGCCTCCCAAGTAATTTACAAATGCATAGGGCTAGAAGGGATTCAATGGAGGCATGGAATCTTCAACTATTGTAAGTGATTATAGAATGCCATACTAATGCAGTAAAACACATTGAGCAAAATCATAAACTCACCATGTGTGTTGTGGAATTCGAGGTACAATCTCATGTCCGGGAAAGAAATGCTTAATCACCTATGTGAAGGATCCAGTGATTTATACAAGAAGAGTCCTCTAAAAGTAAGATTGACAACGCCAAACGAATGTCACCACTAGAGGCTTGAAACTTTAGGCAAGCCAAAAGAAATTTTTATCATCTAAATTTTGTCCTTTCAGAGAAAAGGCATGCCTGCTCATCAGACACAACGCATGCCTGTTATAGAATAAGAGGAAAGATGAGAGATGGATCGGTCACTAGAATGATCGGTGAGCATTAAGCAAGGGTGAAGTCGGTCACTAAAAAACTATCCCAATAGGTTGAACAAACAAATCATGAAGGTTGAAAAGATCTTCGATGATGCAATTTTGATGATAGTCTTATCAAGATTAAGACCAAGACAAGATTAAGACCAAGACAAGATTCTCATGGTCCGTTCTTGAGGATGGATTGAAATATTATCATGAGTTTTTGAGCAGAACTAAAAAGTACATCAGTACAGAAAAAGCTATCTCAAGATTAAGACCAAGACAAGATTCTCATGGTCCGTCCTTGAGGATGGATTGAAATATTATCATGAGTTTTTGAGCAGATCTAAAAAGTACATCAGTACAGAAAAAGCTATCTCAAATCAGAAAGAAGAAAAAATTAAGGTCGGTGATGTACCTCGACTCAAAGAAAGCAAAATAGAGAATAGGTCTATTTCGAAAAAGATAAGGGGATGTTGTGAACTATAACAACCACGTACATACTCAGAGTGATTTGAAGAATATCACCCTTTGAACACTTCTCTAGAGGAAGTCTTTACGTAGGTTAAAGAAATTCTCCTCAAGCGCCACTGTTAAGGAAAAATTCTACCGAACTCAATTAGATAAAGTATTGCCAATACTCCATGTCGATAGGCCATGATACAGACAAATGTCAAGATCTAAAAGAGTAAGTGAAATCATTGATCAAATGAAGATAGTTGCCGAATTCATAGCTAAGCCTAGCAATTTGCAGGAACTCTTCAACCTAGTCAATTGAATGATCCTCATCCACCATTCTTACCTATCAAGCCAAACCAGGGTTGAGATTCGAATCCTAAGGGGACAAAATCAACGAATTAATGATTCAATGAAAGAAATGCATATACACAAAAGGGAGGCACGAAGTTAGTAGAAACATGAAAACCAAATACATTTAGAACAACCTAGGATTAGAAATGGTCTTGAATAGTTCAGCTTCTTCAAGGAGGACTCCAAGGGAGTCATGCATTACCAAACTGACACACTAGTCATAACTATGTCAGTAGTAGGACATAATTCTACAGAAGACTTGTAGACAATAGAGTCGCAATTAATGTTCTATATATAAAGACCCTAGAATAGATAGGGAGATTTTAGAAGTATATCTTCAATCGTATCTCAAAAGACTACAAGGCTTCATAGGTGACCCTTCGAAGCAAATGGTCAAATCGCCCTTATAGTGGAGTTGGAGGGCCCTCGAGTCAAGGAAGGAAGATTGTTAATGTGTGGTGGTCAACCTCCTATCCAAATACAACGCAATTTTACCTATACTACATGAACTCAAGGCAGCAACCTTAATCTATCATTACTACATTAAATTCCTCGCATATAGGGAGATTAGGTTGAGGTAAGATCCTAAAACATCGACTAGTCCAAAAGGCGAATCAATATGATCAACAGATAATATTGAGATCGAACAAGGGAGATCCATCGAAAAAGTTCAATATCTGCATATCTTACAAATATGGGGATTACAATAAATGCAAAAAGCTACTAGAGGATGACCATCTCGCCTTCAACAAAGCTGATGTCAATCTCGTCAACATACAAGTGTCTTGGTGGTCCCCTAATCTATCACTAGAGACAACATCCACAAAATACCAATGGATAGATAAAGTGCATTGAAAATATTGTATGCTAAAATACTCAAATGGATGGGGATCCCTCTCAACTTCCTAAAGTCATTTCCTAGCTCCACTCCTTGGCTTGAATGTTGCATTGATAGTATCTAGAGGTCGGATCACTTTAGTTGTCGAAGTGGGAGTATCCTTGCATTCCATTAACATCACCCAGAGTTTGTGATGACAGATTCACCTTTGTCATATGATGACAACATATGACAACCTTTGCTCTAAAACTTAATTGCAATTGTTTCCATGTATAACTCACTAAAGTTCCCTACTCCAAATGGGGTAGGTAGGGTCAAATGGATTAGGAACGTTGTTGAAGAATGCCAAGTCATGTGTCACCTGATTAACCTAAAAGTAGGAGCTCCATCGTTCTATCTCGAAGTACACATGGTATAAGTAGTAAGTGCGTAATAGAGCTACCTTGATCCCAAGGTAAAACCCCATGGATGGAGTGTAGAGTTAGTAGAAGAATTGGATAAAATCTAAATAAGCTTAGAATATCTTCTAAGAGAACTCGCGTAATACATGAGCTGCAGCAACTATCCCTTTTACCCTGAGAATTTCCTAAAAAATAACTTAGATGTGTTCGTATGGAGCCACCAAGACATGGATGGTGTTGATTCTAAATCACCTGTCACAAGCTCAACGTTTACCTCAAAGTTTGACCTAAGTAACAAAGGAGACTTTTCCTAAAACCAAAAAGGTATGAAAAACTCATTGGAACCTTTTTTTATTAAAATCGAATAGGATAGCACAAAAGGTTGACCCAAGACCCCTTTGGTGGCAACACCACCTCCACCAACCAATTAAAGAAAGTGATGATCACCTATGGTATAGGGATACGACCTAGGTATCATGATGACCTCGTCGCCACCAAACTCTCTAGCCAATCAAATCTCCCTGACAATGGACGACAGCACACATGCCTAGATCGAATTTTGTAGCTTGACATGATTAATGTAAAAAATTCGAGTTTGTTGGCACTTATAAAAGGGTAAAGGCCCAATAAATAAAGGTTTGGTTGTTAAAAAATATCTCTACACCACTTGTACTTTAATTTTAATAAATTATCTCTATTATGCTTCGCTTCACGAGGCCCCAAATATTCTACGTGGCAAGCAAGTGTGGGGCCCTGTACCGTGTCAAAGTATCACGTGGCTATTTTGACGGAACCCCTTTTTAGTGGTCGAATCAATATGCTTATCGACCCTCTTTAAATTAAACTGATCCCATGGGGAATAATCAAACTAAGGGAGAAAATGAGGTCAAGAAAGGAGCTCGATACAAAATCTTCTAGGAAAATCTTCAATATGTGATTGATGTGACAATTCACTGCCGCTGCCATATCGGTATATCAGGTCAAGTCTAAAGTTGCAAAATAGGTATTTATGGATGGTAAAATGGTATTAGCATTTAATGCTTATGATTGATTGAGAGGCATCAGTCGCACAAATAAGGCTACATGCCTCTTCATCCAATGACTCATGTTCACCTTTTTTTTTTTTACTACAGAGGCTCACACTTAGTGTCATTTTAAGAGTAATGCAAGTTTAGACTCTCAAACTATAATTTTGCCATATCACTGTTTTATCAATCACTCCCCAAAGTCGATCCCCTTTTTTTTTTATATTGGAGGCTCGAGTTTAAAGTCCTCCCACTCTAAAACATTTATTTTCCTAACTGACTTGACCATCAAAGAGCACACAGCCAACTTCACCACCACTAGAGGAAGCCATGTGTGGCTAACTATTTGTCCAAGTATGCAGGAATCAGATTTGCATAAACGTGAGAGATCTTAGGATCTGTTGGCTACATTGTAGGTACAAAATTTGAGGTCTACAATCTCCTTATTATACCTGAATTCCAACAAATGAATACGAATATTCTGTCTGATTTTCTCTAATTTGATCCAAAAATTGTCACTTCATTGTTGGTCATCAACATTGTCGAATGCTATAAGCCAAGTATCGGTACTTAGTAAATCATTTCTTCGAACATACACATATATACATAATATAATATATGGAGAAAGAGAGAGTGTGTGAGGAATGAGAACTAGGAAGGCGCAATATTATTAGAAAAGAGTAAATACATGCTTAGAAAATTATAATGGAGTGGTGAAGAGGAGAATGGAAACGAATAGAAATCAATAGGCTGCTAAAAAAAGGATAAAGATGTCGCTGGAGTTTGCTAATAAGTGTGGAGTGAGATGGAGAAATGAGATTGGAAAGGGCTCGTATGTGGTTTACTTTTCTTTTTCTTTGTTATGGTTATATTTGTAAATTAATTGTGGTGCATTTATCAAATGTGTGGTTATATTGCCACCATAATTTTTATTTGATAAACTACATTTTAATTGCAGTTAAACTCATCAATCTTTGCTCGTTGCAACAATTCTTTTCTTCATTTTTCTTGTCGAATTTTTATCTTCAACCTTTCATTAATAGTACATCTTGTCCTTAATGATGATTTTATATCAAAATATTTTATTTTAATGCTTTGAAATGAGGGGAAATACTTTTTTGCACTTTAATTTATTTTGTAAAAATATGATAAGAAAATAAGTTGTTTTACGTCATTTCAATGGACTTTTGGGTATAAAATTGTTATTAAATACAAAATATGTTAACTAATGAAAAGTTTTGGGATAAAAATGACATGGAAAATTTATAGGGACATAATTGCTATAATAAGCAAAGATTAAGAACATTAAGTATAATTAAAATGTGGTGCAAGAAATAAGAATTATAGTGTGGATATAATTATCCATATCAAATTTATGTTTCAATTGATGTGTATTTCAAATATGGGGTAACAACTAATATCGTGATAGTAATATAAACACCTAATATATTAAAAGTCTCACGAGTCATTTTATGGGCAATTTTATTCAAACTTTATTTTTACTATTCCAATAATGCCCTTTCTAATTTTGATTTAGTTAATTGTCTAGTATATATTCATATGCATTCATTGAACCAATTTTTATTTTTCTAGGTGATTCATTGATCACACACTCTTCAATTTCTTAAAAAATATTCAATGATAAATGTTGACTTTTCATCAATGTGTTCATTTATAATAATGTTGCACTGTAGGTTTCAAGAAAGAGAAAAATGGTTAATGTAGTAATTGATGTAATATATTTATGTCTTAGAATATCTCCATGATGCTCTTTAGAAATGAAATTATCTTTATTTTAAAGAATTTAACTTTAAAATTACGTTCCAAGAGGATCTTATTTTAAGTTTTAAATTAGAGAGTGAATTGCATTTTATCAAATACATTTAATGACATAACAAGTTTCAATACTTCATAATTTAAGTCATTAATATTATATAGTATATTTTAGCCATCGACATCTATATATATATATATATATATATATATATATATATATATATATATTAACACCATGTTTGATACACATTCTTCTAAAAATATATTTTTCACTCTCTTATTTTCAACCACATATTATTCAATAAAATAATATTACAATCAAATCTAAAACTTTTCCTTATTTTTTAACCACATATTTTTCATCAAATCACTATTTAAAATGCATTTTTGGGAGAATAATGTGCATGAAACAGGGTGTAAGTCACTATTTGATATAAATTAAAATTCAATTTTTAATATAAGTCAAAATCAATAATTAATTTTAACCACATATTTTATGAAACTCACAACTTTTCAACCATATATTTCCTCTTTTTTTTCCTTATCAAAACTTACTAAAAAAAATTAATTTAACCACTACCAAACATGGCCTAATTAAAAAAAGAAAGAAAGGAAAACAATAAATGAATATGGAGAAAATTAAAATAAAAAGCAGAAATAAAGAGTTTGTTGGAGTGTATAAAATATTATAATCTTTAAATTTAAAAATGCTTTCTATTATGATCAATATACTCTATAAAAATGAAGAATCTCTTGGATATGCTCTTACATTAATATATATATAGTGTATTGAGTTCTCTAACATTAATATATACAGTGTATTGAGTTTTTATTATATACGTATAAATTCTTATATTAATATTGAAGTGTTTGATAGAAAGATATCATCATATTCACATATATACTTATGCATCAGCACGTCAATTTAGAGATATTATGGAGCAAGGTGTACTAAAGACTGATAGAAGATGAAGACAAATGAAAATATCTAAGAAAATATAAATAAAATAATTACTTTAGATCATTTAGTATTCGTATGGTGAAACATTTTATGATTCAGAGATATATCTAAATGTTCAATTTTTTATTTTTATTTTTTAGAAATTTTGTTGTTATTACCTAAATTGTGGTTTATTTAACATATTTTTTAAACCCTTAGAAGAAATCGAAATATTCAATTTATAAATATTTAATATTTTTTTTATCAATCTTTAAATAACAAAGAAAAACAATGTTTTAAGAAAACTTTAAAAAATTTAAAAATAATGTGCATGCACGTCTACTTCGACTAATGAAATCAAAACTACACATTGTAGAATACCTGTATTTTTTTTTCTTTTTTGGCATTCAATTACTTTTATTTCTGCCTTCTCGATTGTTACTCCTCGCCTCAGTAGCTCAAAGAAATTATGCTACGTAGCAAAGCCACGTTAGCAAGAAAAGTCAACAAGAAAGTCAAGTGAAGACCCCTGGAGCCCAAAACACGAAGAAGGGTTGCGAGGCCGATGTCCTTTGTACTATTGGGCCGACGTCCTCAAAGTGCTAGGACGAGGTCCAGGCCAAGGCACTACCTTTAAGGAGAAATTGCTTAAGGGAAACAGGAGGAGTCGAGGCCCTCCACTTGAGGGACTACTTCTGAGGTGCCTCCGCGGCTCTAAACTCTTTTGACGCTTGTCAAACCGATATTGTTCCTCAAGATTTGAAGATCTCTCTGAAGTGATTGATGTAACGCTTGTAATAAAAGTTTGTCAGTGTGTCAACCTAATGTATAGAGCTACTAACATTTTGTCAAAGTATTAATTGTATGAGTAGATAGTGATATGACGTCCCCATTAGGGAGATAATGCCACGTGGTTCCAATCCAACGATTACCACGTCAGCCAAGATAGTATAAATATGGTCTCTTTGTAATTTGGAAAGGGGTTGTAATGTTGATTTAGAAAGAGGCAAGAATTTACACTCGAAAAAATACAGATACTTTGGCTTATTTTTCCATCTCTTTGATATGTTTATGAGTTATAAAGTTTCGTACAAGACATATAAATTTGAATACGCATCATATCTACCCCTTCACATATTCACGTTCGTGATTATATGGTTTTCAGTCCAATCTCGGCCAGACGATAGTTGTTAGCGCGATCGCTTTTGATTCCATCCGTCGGAGCTCGAACACCTTTGTCTCTCATCGTAAAGTACTTCTCGCATCCATCTTTTCATGCTACTGCCATCATTCTGGTAGGAACACGCTGGAATCGTACTTGACTTGGCGTGAGTGGCCCTGGCATCTAGTTGGCTCATTTTCAGGGTCAACAGATTGGCGCTGTCTATGGGTAAATCTTACATTTAACTACGAGGATACCCGTGGGAAAATGCCTGTTAAAAGTATTTTGGCAAGAAATTTGCAATCCTTAAAAAATGGGAGTTCTTGAAGAAAGAACCATTGAGAACCCAACACCTGTTTTGACCCTTGAAGAAACGAAAATCTATCGAGAAAAATGTTTGTAAAGATGAGCTCAAGTGATGATGAAAACGTACCTCGAAGGATAAGGGAACACCCTGGAGAAGGGGAACCTTCCCGAGCTGCGCCATCCACTCGCCAATGACCCCTGCAGTATAGGCGAGGTAGGTTCAGAGGTGGGGGCGCCAAGCTCACCAGAGAAATGGTCACGATGGCTACCAACATGAGAAATATAACCCAGCAAAACATGGTCATGCATGAAATGTTGATGAGCATGCAGAGCCAAAGAAGATCCCCCATTCCCCCACGTGCAACCCATAAAAGTATATTCGGTGACCCTCAGGGGTATAATCGTGAAGAAGATGAAGCCCAAAGCCAAATGGCTGGACACCACCACACTAACCCAAAAGCTACTCAGGAGATGGAGGTTGGAGTCGACACATCAATCGATTACGCCTAGGAACGACCCCATGAGACTCCATACAACTTCCCTCCGAACTATGAACCAGAAAATCAAACACAAATGTCAGCCAACATCTTCGACAGAATAGGCCCGGGTTTACCTAGAAATAAGCAGGCTCACTTCCTACCTCCTATGCCTAGAAATAGGGCAACAAAATCCTCTTCAGTATGAAAGATAACAACCTCCTTACCAGGAAGAGCCTAGATCATTCTCCCTAGAAATGGAAGTGAGAGAAGGGACCGAGCTAGGAGTGAAGCGGGACCTTCCAAACAACCCCTCTAGACCCACCAAATGGAGGATGAAGATTCTAACGAACCCTAGAGGTCTTACGACCTAGACGACGATGATCAATCGCCATTTTTGCAAAACATAAGAAATACCAACATGCTAAACCACTTTACATTCCTTAAAATTCCCAAGTATGACGTAAGAGGTGAACCCGCGAAGCACATCAACAGCTTCAAAACTCATATGAATTTGAAAGAGGCCACCCCAATTATGAAGTGTAAAGCCTTTCATTTGACTCTAAGTGGAGGGGCTGAAATCTGGTATACAAGGTTGCCAGAAGGAAGCATCCAGAGATGGACAAGCCTCAAGAGGACATTCCTAAAGTGTTTTTCTACTAACAAAGAGGGCGAAAGACCCATTCAACGATTGCAAGACACGCGACAATAGTAGGGCGAGACGCTGAAATGTTTTTTTTATCTCGCTTCACTGATGAAATAACCTACTATGTGCAAGTCACGGATAGGGAAGCATTAACCGCCTTAAGATGATGCTTAGACAAGGACCCTGCCACCTACGACGCCCTATTGGAAATGGTAAGGCGAGAAATCCTTTGAAGAATTGATGGACCATTAGAACAGAGCTAGCCAAGGACTTTTCCCACCTCAGATGCAAAGGGGAAGAGGTCCTACTTCACATTTAATGGACCATCAGGCACCCTTGAAACATGGGCAGGAACTTGCTGCAGCAACACTCAATGCAGTGGCTACTCTGGCCTACGAGGAAATAACTGAAGCTCAAATGCATCAGCATCGGCCCTACGAGAGACACCCACAAAGGGAAAGAGGAAGGGGACGAGACGCTGAACCTAGAAATATGAATGAAGCACCCTGTTATTGTACATACCATCAATCATATGGCCACTGTATGAAAAACTGTTGGGATATCGCAAGACATTCCCAAAACACAAATCTAGGAAGAGAAAGGCACCTTCGAATAGATGCTCCTCCCAAGCAGACCTAACAGTCTGGAAATGTAGAGCCGAAGCTCCCCAACAGAAATGACCCCACAAGAAGAAGGGATAACGACACTGAGAGACCCAGTGAGGGTCAAAGACAAAGACGGAGCCCCTCCAGAAAATGATGGCCAAGAACCCATCAGGGAAATCGATACAATCATTGGAGGTCCACATGTGGGAGAGGGGGGAGAATCTAGAAATGTACAACAAAATTATGCTAGAGAAGCAATGGATCCTCCTATGACAAGTTTCAAAGTTAACCGATCCATTACCGAAAAAGCAATCCCGCCAATCATGTTCCCTCAAGAAGATACAGCACGAGTACATTATCCACACTGTGACGCCCTAGTGGTAAGAGTTGTCTGGCCTGTAACGGTTTGAAAAGAATGTTGGTGGATAATGGAAGTTCGGTCAACATCGTCTTTGAGAGAACCTTTGACAAAATGAAGGTTGACCACGAGTTAACCCCAATGAATTCCCATTTGTATGGCTTCACAGGGGACAACATCA
>CAIGRP010003840.1:0-13398 GCA_903798385.1 Fraxinus cuspidata
GTTCAGTTACTTCAAAATCGAAATTCAAATTAAGAATTCTATCACGCAAATCACTAAACTTATTTTGATCTCCCAGTAAATTCCATATAAAAAAAACCCCCAAAACAACAAATTTCAATAGAGTACAGTTAAAATTTCATTAATATCAAAATGAAAATACAGTTAACGAACTTAATACCAAAATAAGAAATCTATCAATCGTTAATGAGTATTACACCTCTTATTAACTTCGTAAGGAGAACATTTATTCCACCCATCTATCTCATTACCAAATTCAGGAAAATAAAAGGCTATGTATATAGAAACTCCATTTCCTTAATTGATATGAGTAAGCATTTATATTTAAAATGTTTATACAGAAACTCCATTTCCTTAATTGATCAGAGTCTTCAAAAAGCAAGTTCCCGATTGATTGAAAATGAAAAAATCAATTAATCAACAAAGGAGAGAAACTTTCAAAACATTCAGAACGATACACACCAGATTATTATAGTATAATTAATACCCATAGGCCTCATTTTCGTCAGAATCATAGGTCGGCGAAGACTTGAGTAATGGCGCCGAGGGACGGAGGTCAAGAGACGGGAGGGAGTATTGGCAAATGGAAGTGAAATTACAAATTAGGTTTGGATAATTGGGTTTGAAATTTTGATTGATTAATATAAATTTGTTTGGGGCAAAAATCGGAATGGGCTTTTCAATATTTTTTTTTGGACACGGGCTGTCCATATTAGTTAGTGGGCTAAACAAAAAAAAAGGGAGTACTGGATATGGGCTTGGGCGAGCACGGGCTGTAGTCCGGGCCAGCTCGTGCCTGGATCCGCCCTTGATTGTTGTAAATGGGAGCGATGATGGTAAAGGGGAAGGGGAAGAGAAATTGATTTTATTTTTTTAATAATTTATTCGGGCTAGTTTATAGTTTTTTTTAAAAAAATTGGGGTAATAGTTGCAATTAATTTTTTATTTTTTATTTCTTTTGTCTTTTCTTTTTATTTTATTTAAATATAAGGGTATATTCATCATTTCACAATTCTTTATTGAGAAAATAGAAGACATAGGGGTTTTACACACTAAGCTCTAGTTTGGTTGAGATTACAATCAGATTTTTAGTATATTTTCAAAAACGTTGATGAAATGTGTGGTTAAAAAGTCGTGGGTCCATAGAATGCGTGGTTAAAATTAATTGTTGACTTTTACTTGAGAGTTTAATTAAATTTTAATCCAAACCAAACATGGGCTAAATGTTTCAAATAATGACGTTTTGTGCTATTTCCAAAAGGTATGGGATGTTTTGACAATTTGCCCAATAGGTAGGTGTAGTGTGCTGTTTAGCATAAAAAAATGTTGATTGTTTGGTTGTCCATTCAAATTTACAAAGTGCTGTGCTTAAATTGATTGTTTGTTAGCATAATTTGTACAACTACTACATATTTATTTGACTAAGACAAAACTGTTACATGTACATTCATTTTGTATATTAAGTTTGACATCTTTGATATTAGGATGGCAAAAATATTCATTCAACTCTATAGTTGCGAGCCCCGCACCGAATGTGGCGATGATTATCCGCCTAATCGAGTAAACGAGGTGGGGGTGAGGTTGTTGTCCAGAAGCGGATACAAAACGAGCACAGAAAACATGGTCCTCTCCTCATTTAAAGTTAATTTCAAATTTAAATTTTTTATCAAATAAAATGTAGAGATTTGTAATCATATTTAAAGACAATGAGTTGTTCACTAACTATATATATATATAAAGTAGGGGACCTACCCTACCTTGCTTGGATCTCGTCCTGCCCTGCTTTAACTATGTATAGAGGTAGGATAAGGTAACAAAAATATACGACGGAACGGGAGATGATAATAATTGACCCGCCTCGTACCGATTCCATTGTCATGGACCAACTACACGGTTTTAGTACCTCATTAATTTGAATAATACTTCAAGGGATATCAAACTAGTTGCACAAAATGAATGTACAACTAGTTAAATTCTATAATATATTCATAAATAATATTTATTTCCATCCACTAGTTAAATTCTATAATATTTATCAACTAAAATAATTATAGTTAAATTAGAATGGTATATTATTTTAGTGCATATCATATTAATTAACATTGATTTGGTATATATTAAAAGTTGATAAAATTTAAAAATTAAAGTCAACAATTAATTTTAATAACACATTTCAAGGTCAGTAACTTTTCAACCACACATTTCATCAATTTTATTAGAATTTACTAAAAAATATAATTTTTATCTACACCAAATATGGACTACATATATATTTCGATTAGTTGAAACTACATGTTACAAAAGTAATCTCTCTTGACCAAATTAATTTATTTAGAATATTAGGAAGGTTGTATGTACGCAATTCATGTGGGTATTGACCCGCCCGAATGATGGTTAATATTTGGCCGAATTATTTACACACCCGTGGTGATAAATATGTAACAATTGTAAAGTTTTCATTATGTGAACATTGAGTCGGTTCAAAGATAGATTTGATGTTTGACCGAATTTATTGTAAATATTTATTACTACACCAATAGTGTCATTTACAAGTTGGTCTTTCTGTCCAAAGATCAAATGTCAATATTCTGTTCCTTCTCTTTTGATGGAGTTCACCATTATTTAAAATTATTGATTGTCCAATACGGATTTTCTTGTAAACATGTTAATTAAGTTTAAGTTCTCTATTCAGTTAATCCATCTACTTCTGCAGTATTTGCCAACATCAATTTAATTCCTATGCTTGAACCAAAATTTAAGGGCTGGAAGAAAAGTTTGTATTGTTCTTGGCAATAGAGATCCAGACCTTGCGTTAAGGACTGAACAATCCGCTACTTTAACAGATACGTGTTTAATTAAAAATGAGACTAAGATAACTGAGATTGTTTAAACCGCATGAGTCTTATGATCATGAAGCGTGGAATTCCAATAACATTTAAAGGCCCTAATGTAACTACTGCCAAGGAATTTATTAAAGAAATTAAAAAAAAATGCTTTCCAAGAGGCGATAAGTCTGAAACTAGTACGCTTCCAGAGAACTTGATTTCACTAAAGAAAACACAAGGGAGTACATTACGGATATATCTCATTTTGCTTCAAAATGAAATGTATTAAAGTTTGAGCAGTTTGATGACTTGCTTGTGTATAAGGTTTTGATATCTCTTCCTGCACAATTCGATTAATTTAAGGTCAGTTACAGCTGTAAAAAAGAGGAAGTTGATTCTTAATGAGCTTATTTCATATTGTGGGCAAGAAGAAAGGCAGAAGCAAGACAGGTCTGAAAGTACTTACTTGATAAGTATTTCTAAGGAAAAGTTATAAAGAATAAAAAAGCTGCATTCAATTCGGTTCAAAATAAACAGCGAAATCCTGAAAGAATAAATATGACTGTTACTTTTGTGAAAATCTGGGACATATAAAGAGAGATTGTAGTGAATACCACGCTTGACATGTAAAATAAAGTACACTTTTCATTTTGGTTTGTGTCAAAGTTAATTTAGTTCCAATACATAGACATACTTAGTGGATAAATTTCGGTGTCACTTTTCAAATAAGTGTGTCTATGCGATGTTGCCTGAACAACCAAAAGTCAATTGATGTTGAATGATTCATCTGTATGGGGTGATGGCAAATCAGTTAAGGTTGAGGCTATATGGACTTTTAGGTTATTATTAAAGACTGGTTATGATTTGAATGAAAGAGATATTTGCGGTACCGTCTTTTTGGGTGAAATTTGGTTTATATTTCTACATTGGACAAATTGGTTACTTTTGTTCAATTGGAAAGTCACTTTGATCTTTTTCTTAATTCAAATATTGTGGATACTAGTTATTTATCCGGTTACGATAACCTATATGCGCTTAATACGTTTGCTTCTTATAAAGAAACTTTGCATATAAATTCACGTGGTATTAAACATAAATTAACCATGAGAATTTCGCTTATGACACAAGCAATTATGTCACATCTCTCAAAAGAGAATGAAAAACCTTGTGTTAGAAGAAATTCTTAATCCCCTTAATTTTTTAGACTTAAGTATTTATATTAATTACATTAAGAGGAAACAAATAAATATAAGGAGATTATGTGTCAATAGAACTTCAGACGTTTTAGAGCTAATTCATACTAATATTTGTAGGCTATTCCATTTGACTTCTTAGAATGGTCAACAATAACTTATTACGTTCATAGATGATTTTTCTTATTATGTATACATGTATCTCATTCATAAGGAATCTCAATCACTGGATAAGTTCAAAGAGTATGACACTGATGTTGAAAATCAACTTAGTAAAAGAGTTTAACAAGTAAAATCTTACCATAGTGGTGAATACTATGACATATATGACATATCTGAAGAACAATGTCCATGGTCTTTTGCTAAATTCATACAGTAATGTGTAATCATCCTACAGTACATTGGAATCTCTCTAGGTTTTATACTCCAGCTTAAATTTTCAACAAAATTCCAAGTAAAGCAATTGTTAAGGGGTTTCAAATTTTTTAAAAGATCCCACTATAAGGTCAATTTGTGAAATGAGAAATGTCCGATTCTTTGAAGATGTAGAGTTGTGGAGAAAAATAAGATTATAAGGTTAAAGATTTTGTCTTGGATGAAGAATATGTATATATTTCTTCTATTGCATTTGATAATAATCAGGATTAGGGACAAATTCTTGCTCTAAATCTTGTTTAAGAAGTAATTTTGGATCAAGACAATATTACAAAATCCCCTATACACAATCAAGAGATTGTTCCAAAAAAACAAACTCAACAATTTCAAGAACAAATACCATTAAAGAAATCCACTATAAAAAAAATGAGAAAGACAATTTTGGATGACTTTATAGTCTTTCTCTAAGAAAATAAGGATGACATTGATTGATGGAAGAAGAACTTATCAATCAACTTTCATCATGCCATGCAAAGGAATAATTGTAAATAGTGGATTGATGTCATGTATAAAGAGATAAAGTTCATAAGTAACAATGACGTTTGAGAACTCTTTTCATTGCTTCAAGGTGCTAAACGCATTGGTTGTAACTAGATATTTAAAACCTATAGGGATTCGAATGGTGATGTGGAAAGATTGAGGCTCGTCTTGTTGTAAATGGATTACTCAAAAGGAACGCATTGACGTTAAAGAGACTTTTTCTCCGATTTCTCTGAGATACTCTTTTAGGACTATTATGAAAATTTTGATCTTTAACTACGTCAGATGGTTTATAAATTAAAGAAATCTATCTATGAGCTTAAGCTAGTTTCTTGTAATAGTATCACAAATTTAATCAAATAATTATCTCATTTGATTTTGAGATGAATTCAGTTGATAATTGTGTATATCACAAGTTCAGTGGGAGTAATCATATTTTTTTGGTATTGTATGTCGATGACATACTGCTTGTGTACAATGATATAAGCTTATTACACGAAACCAAGAGATTTCTGTTATGAAATTTTGAAATGAAAATTCATGGTAACGTCTCTTTTGTATTAATGATATATATATACAGGGATTATTCTCAGTGTATTTCGGATTAACACAAAAGAGTTATATTGATAAGGTTCTTTAAAAATATGGGATGCGAGAATAAAAATCAAGTGATACCCCTACAACTAAGGGAGACAATTTTAGTCTCAATCAATACATTAAAGTGGGAGTAAGCATATTTTTTTGGTATTGTATGTCGATGACATACTGCTTGTGTACAATGATATAAGCTTATTGCACGAAATCAAGAGATTTCTGTTATGAAATTTTGAAATGAAAATTCATGGTAACGTCTCTTTTGTATTAATGATATATATACACAGGGATTATTCTCTGTGTATTTCGGATTAACACAAAAGAGTTATATTGACAAGGTTCTTTAAAAATATGGGATGCGAGAATAAAAATCAAGTGATACCCCTACAACTAAGGGAGATAATTTTAGTCTCAATCAATACATTAATGATGAATTTAAAGAAAATGAAATACAAGAAATTCCCTATGTTTCAGTAGTTGGGAGTTTGATGTATGCTTAAGTTTGCATGCATTTGGATATTGCATTAATTGTTGAAATGCTAGGTATATATTTAATTAACTTAGGGATGGAAATTGGAAAGCAGACGTTAGGTTATTCGATATCTATAGAGGACTAAGGATTACAATATCACATTTAGGAAGATCAGACCAATTAGAGATCATTAGATATTCTGATTCTAATAATGGAATATAACTGCAAAATATTGGCAGTCTTGTATATTTAGAGATCAGATCCATTAGTGTTGTATTAGATGATGGGCCAAATACATATGAAAACTGTAAATAGTGTTATGATCCTCAATTCATATGTGATTCTCATTCTTTGTGTAATCATATCAACACAAGAATACAAGAGAAAACATATTGAAGAGGAAGATTTAAAATCAACAACCAAGAATCAAGAAGAATGATTGAAGTAATTAAACCGAAGAATAATGCAATCAAGATTATGGCGCAAGAAGGAAAAATCAAGATAAAAAATTCAAGAACTAAAATGGCCAAAATTAAGATTCAAGATCCGGAAACAAAATCCGGTATTAAAGAATCATCCCCAAAGAATTAATGTATGTTCTACATTATTAGTTTATTTGGTGATTTGACATTGAAGATCTTGACAATAAAGTAATTAAATTTTCTAGTTTTATAAAGTTTAAAGTTTCATAAAGTTTTAACAACATCTCTATAATAATAATAATTTTTCTCAAAAGTATTATTTTATAGGGTTAACTTAATTAATATTTGTTGTTCATCTTTTATTTTCCATTGAATATTTATGCACATTTGTCATCACTATATCCTACCCACGTGTACAAATTTTCCTCCTCAATATATATAGTAGGACAAAACTATATATCAATTCAATTACTCTTGGCATGGGAACTTAATGGATCTGTAAAGTTTACACACAAATTTTTTGAACAAGCTAATTGAAAAAAATTAATCAATAAATGAGCTTAGATAAGAAGAATAATTTACTGAGAGGAAAAGGTGATGTAGATAGAAGTGATAAATATCACGAACACAAAACGATTCTAAAAGAACATTGATTTCCAAAGAATATTGCAAATTTTGTAATCAATTATTGATTTATTTGCACATGAATATTGCATGGTTAATTTAATTAGTAACCTCGTTGATTCAAAATGTGAATACTGAGATTGTATCGAAGAATTGGAGAAAATTTCACAATTTTATTAAATTACTAGTGAATGCACATGCATTGCACGTATGGTGGGTGATGTAGTGTAAGTAATAATGTTAAAATTTGGTTATGTGGTATTTCAATGAAAAATGAAACCTGTTTTGAATGATGATTACATTGGATTATATAAAATATTTGTTCACAGGTACTTACATTGGTGGTAGTGATATGAAGCAAAAACCAAAGCTCTTACATGCCATACTTGGATACATAGGTGATTTGAACATGTTAATATATACAATGAACAAAATCTAGTATGGAAAATAGAGATGTTGAGAATCAGGTTCAGTGGAATGTGAACATAAACATGCAAAAGAGATTCAAAATACATATTATAAACTCTTGAACAACTACTCTTGCTTTTGTTTTTTGTTTGCATGTTTGTCAACTTCATGTATAAACGTTCTCTAGATTGTCGGGCTATCTGTTGGGGTAGTGTTTACATTTGTGAGTAGAAGAGATACCTGTGAAGTGTTTTGCTGTATTATATTGGTAACTAGATGGTCTTCATTTTGGAGTTGTGAGACAATGGTAAAGATGACTTCATATGGGGCACTGTTGGTCGTTGCTTCTATATTTATAGTTTTTGGTGTATAAGATGTGCTCATGTGTAGTTGTCTGAATTGTAGAGCTATTTTCCATGTGTTCCTATTGGGATGTTTATTAAAAGTAGTTAAAAGTAAATTTATGGGAAAAAAAGAAGTATATAGATAATTTTAGTTTTGAGATATGTACCTTTTAAGTTTGTTTCATCAGTTCTTTTGCTGGGCATTTCAGGAATGTTTTAACTAGACTTCCAATAATTGTTGATGTGATTGAGCATGTGGAGTCGTGTAATTCAACCGTTGCTCTCGCTATGTTAGAATTGAAGTGGAATCATTGTTAGAGTTTGAGGGTTTGTGTTAGTAGAATATATTTGATGATTATTAGATAATAAATAATGCATTTATTCACACAGATGATGTGTTTGTGACATGATTTAAGGAGTTGGTATAGCATTATTGTGCTTGTAAAATCTAAAGGAATAAGTTTCGTTCACACTTGCACTTGCAGATTTATTGCAATTGTCACATGCTAGATACCATAGTGGTTGATTTAACGCAACTAATGTGACATTTGCCTTTGTCCAGAAGATTTTTTGCTGTAATGTATAAAAATGACGTGTAAAGAAAATGTGTACTAGGGATAGGTGTGAAATGATATGTAAGTTAGAAGGTGTAGTGATTTAGTGTACAATATGTTGGAGTTGTTGCACTTGTTTGATGTTGACGGACTTTTCTTTCGGTGGACAACAAATGGTGGCGGATGTGAAAAGATATAAGCTTTTCATGCTACGATGTCATTTACTATGTTCATGTTGTTTTCCAGCCTAATGTGCATGTAAAATTTCAATTGTTAAAAATAATAAGGAAATTAAGAGTAATAATTACAATAGATATAAGTATATAAGTGAATGAGTAAGTGAAAGAATATACCAATGCTTTAGTTCAAGAACTTGCTCAAATGGGGGATTAATAAGTATTGATGAGTTGATTTTTGTAGAGACGGATATACCTAAATAGATATTTAATTTAGTTTTCGCGTGTAAGGTTTAAATTGATATGTGTTGGTGTGATTGTGTAGGAGGATGAGTGGATTTACCATTAAAAGAAGTTATTCTTAATCTGCTACTCACAAGAACTGGTTTTTTGGTGATCGTGTTGCAAATTGTATTATATTCATTTGTAACTAAATTGTCCCACATCTGAAGCATACGTGTTTCTAACCTGTAAGGTTTTTAGTTGTATTTAATATATGACTAAAAGAAATATTTTAGTGCTGGAAGTAGCAAGTGTCTAACCTTTCATTCATGAGAATGACGTCTTGTACTGATGATTGGTTGTCATGAATTTGAATTACTCTTTTGGGGAAGATGTAGATTTCAATTCCAATGATGCCTACAAGAAGTATTATGTGTTAGTAATTAGTATGGGTTGTAATTTATACTTAAGATAGAAGTAATGAAGTGTAGGATGTTAATGGGATTGCAAGTACTTGCTAATATCTGTAGTTGTATCCACATATGGCTGAAGATTTCGAATGATATGAAGTTTTAAGCTGATGAAATGAGAGAGTTAAATTGTTCATTAACTTTAGCAGCTCTGGTTTTTGCATTGATTGTCCAACGGGTGTTATCAAGTTGGGCTCTATAAATTTTATTTTTTCTTTAACTTGTGCATTTGAGATAATGTCTGTTTTCTATGGTAGTAAGGTGTCTTCGAAAGCTACAATGGCATTATCGAATAATGTAGCCTGATTTTTTTTCCCCCACAAAAATTAAGTTAAAAGATGTTAAGCTGAGATTTTATAAGAGAGGACATAAAAGAATTTTAATGTAAGGAACGTTTTTTTAGCATTTGAAAATGAGTATTGAAATGGAAGGATAATATTAAATTAAATAGTGAAGTTGTGTGATTTGTGTTATAATGCAGGAGTAGGATGAGATGCACTGTATTTAATGTTGGATTTTTTGGCAATCAACTATGCATGAATGAAGAGTATCTATTATTTGTCTATCCATGTGTCGATATAGACATGTATGTATGTATTTAGAATGGTAATTTGTTGGACAGAGGTGAATTTTGTTAGCAATTGATAAAGTTAGAAAGCATATGCATGGACATTTGAAATTGAATGGTTTAGGAAAAAAGTAAATTGTTGTTACCTAGGAAATGTGTGTGTTTCCTATGTGTTTCTTGAATATGAAAGAGAAAAACTTGTTATTATAATATTGTTTTTACAGGACATAACTCTAATGCTTAGGTCTTTGAAAGTGTTTCACAAATTTCGAACAATCTTTTATACACTTATACCCAAGAAGTTGGAAAGGAATTTACGTCTTGTAGCATAACAATGTTATAAAGTTAGGATGAATTCTTTAACTATTTGGAGGTGTAAAGAAGAATTAGGGGGCTTCTACTAATTTGTTATCAAGGAAAGAAGATACAAAGAACTCACTAGATTAGATTATGTTATGCTATGCTTAGGAAATAGTCAAATGCATCAAATATAAATGAATTAAGGTTGTAACTTTAAGGGTCCGTTCTCTTTACCATTTTCAAGCCGTTTTTGTTTTCGATTTTTCAAAACAGCGAAAACGCATTCTCTTTTCCATTTTCGAAAACGTGTTTTTGAAAACAAGTTAAAAATTTATAAAGGAAACACAAAACTACAAATTTGTCATTTTTAGTGTTTTCAGTTATAATCAAATCAAAATTTTCAAAACGCGTTTTTGGTATTTTCAAAACAATTTTTCAAAACGTCAAAAAAAACACATTTTCAACAATCTCAAAATGNAGTTATAATCAAGTCAAAATTATCAAAACGCGTTTTTGGTGTTTTCAAAACAATTTTTCAAAATGTCAAGAAGAACACATTTTCAACAATCTCAAAATGGACACTCAAAATACAAAACTCAAAATGAATTCAAAACATAAAACTGAAACACAAAGAGAACATGCCCTAAGTGTTCGGTGATGGAACATACTCTTGTGTGTCATGTGTAAATCTAGATGGGACTTTTATTGAGTTATTTTTTTATGATATGTAGGGATTAGACATAAATTTTAAGTACAGAGACTGAAATAAATTGGAAAGCTATTAGGCGAGGCATAAATTTGACAAGCTTGGAAAAGAAAAATTAAGTTTACCATTTGAGTGTATAATGCACAAGAACAATAAATCTGGATATAGAATGCATTAAATAAATTAATATGATTCTCGTCTTTTAAAATAAGGGAATAACTGCATTTTTAGAAATCCATTTTTATACATCTTTTCATTTATATATTTTGGAATCTACTACATTTGCGATTTAAAAATATTAGAACTTGAATGAATTAAATTTAGCAATCTTGTTTTCAAAGGAAGAAAGAGTTTGAGGACATTATGTGTTCCTAGTTTAGATTTAAAAATTGATAAACAGACGATTCTGCTTTATTATGGATCAAAATTTCAAATAAAGGAACTTAAACTATGTGAGAAGATTTACCTTAGGATCCATAGACCAAATGTGTTGGTATTTCAATGAACTGTTCCGAGCTTTGTTGGGAGAGAATTTTTTTGAAACTTTTGCTTTTACAGTACAGCCAGACTCTCTAGGTTTGATGTCAGGTATGAGTTTGTATTCTATGGCCATCTCTATCTGCAATGAATTCTATTTGATTAACAGAGGAGAATGGTTAGAAATAAAAGAGTTAGAATGAAACGTAAATATCGAAAGATATACGGGGTGATGTTTTGAAAATGTTTGTAGTTAATGTGTGCTGTTGGGTGAAAGAAAGGAAATTACCAGGTTGATATTAGAAATGACCAAATGAAGTTGGAGAAGATAAATTGGGTAAATGTTTTATTAGGTGTCTTATATGTTGAGATATGAGAAGCGGTAGAGGATATATTGGAAAATGGTTAGTGACAGGAAATAATTTTTTATTACTGTTATAAGTAAAGGTTTTTAGGGAATGTTTGCGGGCAAGTGGGTTCCCAGGTGCTGCTTATGTGGTTTTTTGCAGGGGACAAATGTTCTTTTATTAAAATTAGTGGTTTGTAGTGAACATATTTATTTTTAGCAAGTGTGAATTATAAAAAAAAATTAATGAAAGTTGGCAAATTTGGAATATCTGGTAAACAGAGAAGTTGTGGTCAAAATGTAATTCAATGAGTGATTTTAAATTAAGTAAATACTGTAATAAAACTAATAGATAACTTGGACTACTTAAATTATGGGGAAATGAAAGTCTAAGTTCTCAGATGTAAATAGACAATGATGTACATTATCATTTTAATAGTGTTTTGGTTTTGATTTGAACAGAAAGAGAAGATTAATAAAAGATTATTGGCAGAAGTACATCATTTTCTTCTATGTTCCTGCTGTCTACCATTTTTAACTACTCTGCATCATAAAAAATTGAATTGATACATGTACAAAATCTGATACACACATAGATATATAGTCGAGAAGCATAAGTTGAGCTAACACATGGAAATGCAACAAGATTCTTTTGCCCAAATGAGAGAAATCCAAACCAAGACTCAAATGAGAATGAAACCATTACCTTGAAGCAAAATAAAGGAGTAAAGAAATAGATATTGGAAGGTGGAAATTGGGAAGGTTGCATTCGTTTATACCATGTAACAGAGCTATTGGATGAATTCAAAGATTCATAAGAAGATATGAGTACAAAAATACAATAACCCTAATGATGAATTCTCTTTTCCTGTTCCAAGTAAACTCGACTATTCGCAATTACAACCTTCAAAACAAAACAAACAATAAAGAATCAAGTAAACGCAATCACAAGAAAACTAAAATAAACATGCACTTTAGACTTGCCTTGCCATATTATAGTTTCAGCTATTCTCCTCCTCCAGCTACTTTCTCTTTATTTCTTTGTTGATAAAAGTCAAAACATGCTACCATAAAATTACTATTGAATCGTGTATTGTAGCATTTCATTACTTAAATAAATTACCAAAAATGATGAAGAAGATAGTAAAAGACAGCCGTACGATTCACTAAAATTATATATCGCAAGTACACGTTTCGCGTTCAAGTAATAAAGTAGACATTTTGAGTCCGGATTGTCGATCACTTGAGGAATGTTTACTTTTCAATTACACAACTTTAATCAATTTAATTTTAACAATAAAAATAAACACACAATAATTTTGAAAAATAAAGAAAATTAACTAAAAATCTACATAATAAGAAAATATAAACACTTGGGAAATTTTGGAGAAAAAAGTGATTGAGATTCATGGTAATGCTTAACCGTCACCTAATTAATTTATCCGCAAGCCAATTAAAAACATGATTGAGATTCATTTACTATGTGAGACCGATTTTTCAAGTTTAGTTAATTGGCTTTCTCGATGTTAACTTACTATATCTCTATATCGATTAAAATCAAACAAACGTATTAAATATTTGTGAAAATAGCTCAATGGTTCACCTAGGGTTAGGGTATAACTCTATCCCCTACAAAACCTTGTGTATTTACTATTTGGTCTAAAATGTACAATCTTCTCTTGAACGATATACAAACTACTAACTTAATTATTTAATGGACAAATAAATGGAAGGTGCTCAACAATAATAAATACACATGAAAAT
>CAIGRP010003845.1:0-15580 GCA_903798385.1 Fraxinus cuspidata
GCAAACCTGTGAAATGTTCCTCGATACATATGGGATTGTCTGAATTGTCATTTATACTGTTCAGCAGCTCCTCAGCGCGCTTCGCAGCCGAGCTCACAGACTCCAACAACATGTCTAGCTCAAATCTGAATAATATAACAAAAACCCAATGAACATAGAACTAAACCATTAGGAGAAAGTCGTGTCAATAAATAAATATAGGAAAAGGAAGTAAAAACAATAGCAGATCTAAATATTCCATTATCGAGACATATGAATACATAGCAGGAACACAACAAAGGTTTCCTCTCCTTTAATACCACATTAGCATATTTCGTAGGAAGGATTAAATTGCATTGAGCAATGCTACAAAAGAAAAAAAGGCTAAATCCTCATTTATTATACTATCCACTCCTATTCAATACTGCTTATTAAACATACACTGTAAGATATATGTTGGAACTCAAAGATATTGCTAGACCATCCTAGGGGATCGGGATAGGATAAAGCCAACATTTCAAATTTTATGTTGACGAGGCAAAGGGTTCATAGACAAGCACTAAACCGCTTGAAATAAAGTGAAGTCTAGTAAAACCAATATATATCCTTTTTATATCACTAACCATCGAGGACAATTTATTATTATTAACACACACAAACAGACAGATTTATACTATACCTGTCATCTTCACATCTAAACAGGCTTTCTTCATACTGATTTCTGCGCATGTGCTTAAATGAGTAATCCTCACTTCCAGATGTCACAGATACCCAATGGTCATTTAAAACTTGAGCACCAATTTCCGATCTCTGGCTTGCTGCAGCTATTGGATACTGCAAAGATTAACTCTTTCTATAAGATATCGAGAGAACAAAACGAAGGTAAAACTGTAGCCATTGGACCAAGTAGAGATGCTAAAGAATCATACATCTTCGGGAAGAAGTCGGTAACTGGGAGTGCAACTTTGACAGTTAGAAAGGTCAAGCTCCTGAATGGACTTTCCCAAGTACTTCGAACTGTATCTGTCCTTTTCTTTATCTCCATCCACTTCACGCTTTTGTTCTCTGTCTTTATCCTCTATTCTCAAGGCTTTCAAAGAATGTCCTTCACTCCGCAATGTCTCTGCCATTAATGTTAGTATGAAACAGCTTTGTTAGATTACATATAGTGAACATGCAAACAAATAATCAAAAAACTATAGTAGAAGAATAACATACTTTTGCCCATAACACCAGCAAGAAATCCTTCTGCAGAATAGAAAATCAAGTAAGAATCAAAACGAATCTAATAAAAAAATACAACTTTAACTACAATAAAATTCAGTGACTACCTATTCGCTCACAGCGCTCGAAAAATTCATTGAATCCCTCCATAAGATCAGGATATTTTCCAAGTAAATCAGCAATCTGAAAATACCTTGTGTTATTACCAGAAAGATAAATGTATTTAACAAGTAGCTCAGCAAATAAAATAGAATACGGTCTGAATCTAATAGAAAAGTAAATATCAAGCAATAAAGATCACTGAAAGATGCAGAGTTAAAACATGAAACATGATGCTATCCATTGAAAAGATTTATATTGCAACTTGAAACTATTACGGAAACATTTGTTTCTCGCATAAATTCAGAAATAGATACAACTGTTACAACTTATGATATCCAAACGTCCCGAGAGTAGATTGTTAAAATGCATTAGGAGATGGCATAATATACATACCAAATCATGCAATTGCTTTTTAGTAATTATCTCTGTGCTGTAAATATGTAGACATTTCAAAAATGACTGGTAATCATCTGCACTGCCCAACCGCTCCTTAACTTTTTCACAGAAAGCAAACTCCTGACTGTACATACCTGGAATGACCAAGTAAACCCAAAGTTAAAAAGACCTGATAGAAAGTCAATTGTAGCTATGTGACAGTACTGTATGCAATGCTGGTCTACAACTTTGTTTCCTCTATATAATTTTTCCTCCTTTTTCGTATTTTAACCTTTCTCTTTCTTTTGTGTGTGGGTACGAGGAGGGTGAAGAATAGTTGCCCTAACTAGTGCATTGAATGTATTCATTTTTTATAACTATTAACCCTCACCAAAATATATATCTTATTCCTGAAGGAAAACAACAAATATACGTTTTAAGATATAGGATTACATGGACTAAAAGGCTGTACATGCACATGGGATTGGGGGAAGGGGGTGTGGTTAAATGATCGTGCCAAACAACAAATTTATTGTACTTATCATTTCTCTAACCCATCACCAAATGGTATGTCTAATTCCTGAAGAGGTAAGCGACAAACACATGTTGAACGTGTAGGACAATATGAAGTAAAATGCAGTTCATGCACATAAAACCAAACAGATTTGCCGGAGTCAAAATAATAAGGCATCACTCACTTTTCAATGCATCTTTATCATCATAAGAGACAAAATTAGAGTTCCCTCCAAAGTTATCAACCTTCTGAGCAGATTTCCTTTTGTCAGAAAGTCGATGCATGTTAATATCTCCATTATTTTCATTGTCAGTATCTCTGTTGTCCTGATAACGATTTCTCTTATCTTTGTTCTCCCTTTCAGCACGTTTCTTCCGATCCTTGTGCGATGTCATCACTGTTTTGTCATCATCCACCTCTAGATGCTCGACAGTAGGATCGCGTCCTCCGCGGGAGATAATAATCTTATCCCGTCTTAATTGTTGCTAAAATAGTGGGGGGCATAGCACATTTATAAAGAAAAGTCAGAAAATTAGCATGTCAGTGCGTATTTCAGTGTGTTAAAGTACTTAAATAGATATAACCTTATCCACGTGAGAGTGTCGCATTGTGGGCATAGCAGAGCTCCTCTCATCAAAACGATGTAAGGAATGCCGGCCAAAAGAAGCAAATGCAGTTGAGGCTGTGGTTGAGGTATCTGGCAAAAATCTGGTGAACTGTCTAAGAAGATCTGGATGTTCACTAAAAAGTGCCGAAACCTGCATGTAAATTTGATCCAACCTAAAATTATAAGAATAGATAATACGGAAAATAGAAATCGCAAAGTTCATATGATTAGAATAAAAACATATAAGAAGATATGTGTACCTCTTCATAGACGTCAGCAATACCCTTATGTTCATTTCGGTACATGTTCAAGATTCCCAGGAAATCTTTATAAACCCGATCATCGTCTTGGAAACGACTCTGCAGCAAAACAAAATCCATGTAGATATTTCTTTATAATTCAACTACCAAAGAACAAAATCCGGAACCTATTAACAAATAAGTGATTGGAAATATCACCTTGATCTTATTTACAAAATCTATAGCTTCCTCAAACTCAACCGTTCTTTTTGGAGCTCCTTCAACTTCTGTAAGGGTGATTTCATAACCTCTAGGTAAGAAGGTATTGAAACCAAGGATAAGATTAGGATGCCCTTTGAATAACTCTTTCACCCTCATTATCACGCCAGTTGTGTCAACTCTGCCAGAAACAAATTATCATAAAGTTAAAAAGAAAAGCTCCATTCACGGTCAATATTCTTAGCAAGAGAAATTCACTTACCTTTGAGCTTTGAAATCTTTCATGACATCAAGGAACCTGTCATATTTTTCTCTTTGATCTTGGAACATGTCCTTAACTTCCTTCAAATAAGTTAATGCATCATTGGTGGTAAGTTTTTGTGTAGCACCACCTCCGCTACTCCCTCCAGCACCACCACCCCCACCACCTCCGCCACTCCCTCCAGCACCACCTCCTCCTCCAGGGGCATGCAGAGATCCATACCTTTATCACAAGAGAAGACTAAATTAAAATAAGTTGCAATCAAAATCCTGAACAACCCAACTTCATAAGCCAAAAGCTGTTAAACATAAATGCAAGTTCTTGTTAATTATGGGTTCTCTTGCCTACACTCTTAGAGCATGATCGGTACAAGGATTGGACGTTACAACGAAAAAAAAATTTACTTTTTCTTCTACAATCCTATCCAATATGTTAATGTCCAATATATCAAACATGCCATTAAAGTTTCGTTTTCTTCACCCCAACAAACGTCATTACGTCCAATTACCTTCTAGGGTTGTTCCATAAGCTCATTAATTAGGCACTACTACCTGAAGCCGGGTTAAAGTAAACACCCCCCCCAATACAGACAAAAAACAATTAATAGGCTTAGTTGGGGAGTTACAGACTTTTCCTCACCCCACCCACCCCTACCCGACCCCATAAATAAGAGGTGAAAATAAAACCAAAACAAGCCCCCAGGAAAAGCAAAACCACCACCGAATGCAAAGATCCAAAACGTTTTTCCATTTCTGCCCTACCAACAACACCCCCCCCCCCCACCCAACCCAACACCACAACAGAACCTTCAGAAACCCTAGACACACAAAACTTGACCCTATTCTTCTGTGATCTCTGTGCCATTTTCTTCTTCATCTTCCGCTGCTGTTATGGAGAAGACCTAACCAGACTTTCTAAGACCTATAATTAAAAACTGGAACCAAATAATTCTGATCGCAAAAAAATACTGAAATTCAGTGAATTAACTAAGAATGCTGTCATTAAAACACAGGCTTTTCAATGAAATAATCGAACACAACTTCAGAACAAAAAATCACATTATACCATAGATATGAAATATAAGTAAATCAATCAAGTAACAGGCAATTCTAGAACTCACGATTCTCCTCGAGAAGAACCAAATGGCCGCTTAAATTGAGGGTTCATATACACCTCATCTCTTAACCGCTTCATCCTTCTGCAAAAACAAGACAGATAAATCAACACAACGTTAAAAGAAAGAAAAGAACAACGAAAAAATCATAACTTTATTTCTCATTTCCACTCAAAACATACCTGTAAAGTTCCCTGAAACGATAATAAAAACGGTGAATAGATCTAATCTCAACAAACAAATAAATGGTAAATCAGTTGAATTCTTTAATCACACTCTCGTTCAGAGATTCTTATCCCAAATTCTTTCTTCTCTCTTTTCTCCCTCCCTCCCTCCCTCCCTCTCTCTCTCTGTCTCTCTCTGGGGGTTTTTCTCTATCTATGGATGGAGAAGAAGCAAAACATACAACTATATGAAGAGAAACAAGAGGTAACATAGGTGACAAATTTTTTTACGTGACCTGTCCTCTATATATGACTCCAATTTCCGAAATTTTGAAAAAATTAATGGGCCTGTTTTGTTTACCTAACAATTTCTCTTGAGCCCAAAGTCGATTCATAGCCCGTTGGTGTGTACTCTGGAAATTCTCCCATTTATGGGAAAAATAAAATGGAAAGGAAAAATAAGAGAAAAATTGTAGAAAGTGAAGTTTTGATGTCCAAGCGTGTAAATTTTTATTTCATGTTGTTTAAGATAATGTGAAGTGTCGAGATGCTAACACGTGTTAAATATTTATTTTCGTTGATTATATTAGTACTGATATTATTCTGTTTTATTATGTTATCCATACGAGATGCATATAAATGTTAACACGTGTTTAATATTTATTTTCATTGATTACGGTGCTAATTGTATCAAACGGGGTATATTTTGTTTTATTCTGCTTTCCATACAATGCGAGGAATAGACAATGTCCGTTGGTAATTTGGTCTTAACTAAATATATTATTGTATTGACAATCATCTACTTTTTGAGATTTTTTAGCTAAAATCGAGAAGAATCAAGAACGTCAATTGTTTTGTTTTATTATGTTATCTGTACAATGCGTGAACAGATAATATTTGTTTTAATTACATATGTTGTTTTATTGACAATCATATACTTTTCGAGATCTTTTTAACTAAGATCGAGAAGAGATCGATGACACGTGTTGACCACTATAACCTACCAAGTTAATATTTATAAGTAAAATGGGAATAAAAAAGAGAAGTAAAGATGAAAGTCCTTGTATAAAGTGAAGATTCGATGTCAAGCATGAAAAATTTTATTACGTTTTGAGCTTTCAAGTTGGATTTAGTAAAGAGTTGGATGTTAACATGTGTTAAATATTTATTTTCATTGATCACGGTGATGCTTTTACTAAATCGGACTGTTTTGTTAAATTATATTATTCATATTGTGCGTGGATGGATGTGAGAATTAGGGGCTCTTTGGACCCCCATTTTCTAAAACTTCATTTTTCCTTAAACTCGTTTCTAATCACACACTTTTTCCAAAAATAATTTTGCACATAAATTTAAAATATTTCTTTATTTTTAACTATATATTCTCAGAAAAATCATTATTACAACATTCGTTTTTCCACAAAAAATAAATGTCAAGGAAAAAGAAAAGTCAAGTCGAAAGTCCTTGAAAGCAAATGAAGTTTTTATATCAAAGCATGAAATTTTTCATGGCATGTTGAGATTTTAAGTTGGATTCCATGAAGATTCAGGACGTCATGCTTCTGGTCGTGCACGCGCGCACACAGATATTTTATTTGCTATTAGTAAGACATGCCCCGAGAGAATTAATGTATAGTTGTAATTTGGTTTTAACTAAATATATTATTGTATACTTTTCGAGAATTATAAGCTAAAATTCAAGAGACACTGATCCATAATAAATTTATACTTTACTTGAATTAATAGTTATCGTAATAGACGGTAACAATAATATCTCATATTACCAATTAAGATGTGACAAAACACGTATTATACATAAATTTCCAATAAATCGATTCGTTTTACTTGAAGTATTCTTTCATTGTATTACATTAGTGCAGTTAGATTTTGCCATAGGAAATTCTACTGTAGTAACGAAATAAAGAGTTATTATCTATATAATATTTAAATTTTGATAAATAATTTCTTTATAGATACATTCATTCGCTCAAAATGTGTACTAAACACATATTTTGGTGTGCAACTTGCCACTTGGGGCCTTCTATTTTCTGTAGTTTAAAATAAATAAATTATAGATCCCATATAATTATAAATGTTTATAACTATTCCGGTCCACTATTTTTTTTTGGTTCAAAATGAACAAATTGCAGGTCTTACATAGTAATTTTGTTCTTATCTTATTTATTTCTAAAAAAATATAATATTTAAACGTGACTAGACAAGCACTAATAAAAACCCGTCTGATAGGATTTTTATTTCTATTTTTTGAAGAACTTTATAAAAAAAAGATCTTGAATACAAGGCATCATAAAAAAGACTACGATTTAAGGAATCATAAAAAAAAAAAAAAAAAAAGACTACGATTCAACACATGAAATAAAGTTGCCCCTTCCCGTGCTAGGAGGATGTCCATCCATATTGAAAGGCTATTAAATGATGGTATACTTCTTATGTGACCAAATTCTAGCCTTAGTGGAAGGGTCGATTTTTTTCTAGTCGATGGACATCTCTTGCTCTTACATTGATAAATTTAAACGTTAAAGTAGATATGTCAAAATCTGTAGTAAAATAGAAAATGTAAAAATAATCCCGTGTATATATCTTAAACCTAGAAAAGAATGTAGAGGGCATAATTTTCACTTAGATGGTGCATTCAATTGGAACTATTGAAAATTTTTATGGACTTTTTTTTTTTAATTATGACTTTTGTAAATTTGGTAGATTTTTGTAGATTTGAATGAAATTAATGAAAATCTTTTATAAACTTTTATAGACTTTCAGTTTAAAATTTTTTTATATGCTTTTGTAGAATTTAAAAAACTTTTGAAAATTCTCATTTAAAATAGAACTCACGCGGGTCTAGTCCAACAGTGTGAAGTTCTCAGATATTGCATCAAAAATAATGACAAGTCGAAGTCTAAGGTGGAAACGATTTGATGAGAAAAATAATTAGTCTTTTTTATATAAAATCTTGTAATTTGGATACTCTGGTTAAAGAAGATGGATCAACTGTGGCATCTGGTGGACAATTACCCAACTCTGATACAGCTGTTACCATAGAACCAGAAGCAAATCATGGTATGTGTATACTTGAACACTTGGTTCTATGTTATTACTGATATGAGAGGATTGTCTGATATTTTGACATTATCTCAAGTGTGACTTGTAGTAGCTTTCTTTATCTTATCTTCCTTTTTATTTGCTATCGTGGAATATTCATTTTTCAACTTCAAGGGCGTGCTGCAAATTCTTCTCTAGCTGATAATGATCTCGGTGAGGACAAACATGGGTCCAAGGTTAATTTGGAAGATACACTGTGCTCAAGTTTGAAATCAATGAGTTTTCATTCACGGTGTTTTATTTCATTTCCTCTGCATCATATTGGTATTAGAGCCAATGTTGCCTTCAAGATCAGTAGATCAAGGCTGCCGGTTCATTATACACATGTTGATGAGATCATGCGTCGAGAAGAGATGACACAACTGCGTCAACACATGGACTTGATGAAACGATTGGCCATCGTCAAGAATCAACAACTAGAGGTGTTAGAATTCTAAGGTGGCGCAGTTGGCAATGAGTTTTCGGATGGCGATTCCGACATGAATTTAAATCTTTTCACTCCTTTCAATCCCAAACAATGAGATAAGTTCGATGGTGATGACACTTGTGATGATCCGCCTATTTTCGACATGGAGAATGTAACACGAGCCGATAAAGGGAGAAATGATATATGATGAGAGAACAATAGAGAACCATTTTTATATTGAACTACAAAGACAGGAGAAAATAATATGTCGACAAACAAGACATTGAGGATTGAAGGATTATTGGAGGAGAACGAGGCGATCCACCTAACTAATGATATATTGATTCTTCTGGTCTTTTGTGCATTACATTGTTAGGATTTTAGAACTGGAGTTGGACTGATTATAGTGGTTACTGTGCTTCTGGTAACTTAGGTTGTTTTGGTTGAATCGAAGAAACTGTTTACTCGTCAAATTGTTCATGGCTACTCGCAAGCCCGTGGACATACGGCTGGGAAAGTCATCCCATACTTTCATCATAACATTTGGGCTCGAAGATAAGATGCATGATATGTTGTGCAATTTATACTAGGATTCTTCTGAATTCAAAGGCGTAAAACAACTTTTCAATGTGCTCGTGATCAGAAGAAACCAAGTATAAATTGTACAACCTGTCGTGCATTTCATCTTCAAGCCCGAATTTATGATGAAAGCATGAGCTGACTTTTCAAGCTATACATCCACGGACTTACGGTAGTCATGGACAATAGATAAGTAGACATTTTCTTTGATTCAATACAAACAACCTGAATCACAATAACCACTGTAATGAGTCTAACTCCAGTTTTAAAATCCTAATAGTGTAATGTAATGGAATACTGGAAGAATCTGTTGGGGGTGTTATTACTACCTGTAGTCTTGAAGTTAATACAGATTTAATAGGAACATGTTGCACCAGCGGAATTGGTTTGAAGAAGAAAACAGATACGGAAAAAACCAGCAGAACAGATGATAACCAGCAGAAAGAAAACTGAAGAATAGATTTGGAACGGAAGAGTATCTTCCTCAAGCCTTTTGTTTATCAAGACTTTACATTCATACACCATGAATCAGTAGAAGAATTTTCAGATTGTTTTTTCTCCAATCTCCACTTCCTACTACAGAAATACTACTCTCTTTCACTCTCGAGCTGCTCCATTTCTACACACTTAATACAGCTATTTATAGGTACAGAAGGAGAATCATTTCAGTTATTAACTAACGACTAACTAAGGCTCTAGTTGAACATTCCACCAAAATTCAGTTGCAAAGACAGTAGAAAATAGGCTCCTGCACAACTGATTTTGAGGTTTCTGAATTCGATTTCAAGAATCATGTTTTGCAGAGTCAATTATAGCTTCTATTTTGGTCTTTGCCCTTTTAAATTATCGTTTGGTGGTCGTCTTTATATTCTATAGAAGACATTATAATACATAGTAATACTGAATAAAAAAATAAAGTTTGGAGTTATCCATATGTTTGAGTTGAGTCATGGTCTTACAGACCTTGGTTTTTTATAGATTAATGTAACAAATAATTTTTTGTTGTTAAAACAACGTGGAAGTGCGAAGAGAACTCCACAAACCAAGATAGCACCTCAATTTATTGAACAAAAATAAACACAACAAACTAAGCATTATTCTCGGTACACTTGAAGTCGGATTTGTATAATGGAATGAGAATGTCATTAGAATATCATTCCGTTCACAATTTATTAGGATACTAATTGCTCGAATAACAGATAATGAACTCAATTAGTTGATTGAGTGCAATGAGTTCTTTGGAGACTAACTAATGCATAGTATGCTCCATTTGGTCCTTTGGCTAACAAGGAAGAGTGAGTACCTTGTTCTACCACTTTCCCTTTGCACAAAACGGCAATCGTATCACAATTCTGTATGGTACTTAGCCTGTGTGCCACAACTACACTAGTCCTCCCCACCATCACACGCTCAAGTGCATCTTGCACCACTTTCTCCGATTGCGAGTCTAATGCACTCGTGGCCTCGTCTAGTAACAAAACCGCAGGATTCTTCAAAATGGCGCGTGCTATTGCAATTCGTTGCTTCTGCCCCCCGGATAGCTGCAGCCCTCTATCGCCACACCATGTGTTGTATCCATCCTTCAATCCTGTGATAAAATTGTGGGCATTTGCTGCCTTAGCTGCCACGATGATCTCAGCTTCGTCCACGTGTTCTGATGCTCCATATGCGATATTTTGACTTATGGTACCGGCAAATAATGAGGGCTCTTGGCTGACAAGTGCAATGTGCTTCCTCAGTGACCTTAGGTTATATGACTTTACATCTAGGCCATCGATTTTTACTACGCCTTTAAGTGGATCATAAAATCTTTCTACCAAACCTATTATGGTTGATTTTCCGGAGCCACTTTCTCCAACCAGTGCTGTTGATTTACCGGCTTCAATTATAATTGAAAAGCCTTTGAAGATCATCACTCTAGGCCTTGCAGGGTAGGCGAAATCAACATCTTGCAACTCCACATGGCCAGTTAATTTATTAGGCTTGTGGCCTTCTGGATCATCTGGCTCGATTAAGGAACACCGATCCAACACTGCGAAAACTGATCCAACTGAATCGGAACCTTTAGCTAGATCATTTGTCATAGTCCCAGCATCGGCTATAACACGGCCTGTGCTCACCAAGATCATGAATGTTTGGAACAGTGCTTTTGATCCCATGAAGCCTTCTGCAACAAGTTTACCACCATACCAGAAATCCAAAGCCCAAGTTAATGTCATGAGGCCTTGAGAGGCCCCAAGCCCTATACCTGCAAACCATGATTGGCGAATATTTTCTTTTTGTGGGCCTTCTTGGGCTTTCTCAAGCATCTGTAAAATTCTTGCTTGGGAGGAGAAGGCCGTGACAGTACGAATATTGGATACAGCTTCTGCTGCGAGCTTGCTACTTTCATCTTGGGCTTTGATGGCCTTTTTGGACATGCTTTTGAGCAAGACACGCTTGCAATAGTAGCAAATTATGATGATAGGTTGTGCTGCTATCATTACCAATGCGAGCTTCCAGGCTATAATCAATCCCATGGTGCAAGCAATGGTCACTGCTGCGAAAGTTTGGAGAAGAAGTGCCATCCTATCGCCCACCAACGACCGAACCTATAGAAATGCAAGACACCATCCTGATATTATATTCGATATAAGATCATAATTCAGCGGAAGGAATAATAGAATTGGTACTTGAAGAGTGATCCATTTTACAAATATGCTGAGCTTTTCTCAAATACGCATGCCTAGTCAAGGTGATACTTAGTTCTTGTTCCCAAATGGTAAGAATTGTTAACAGATGCAATTCAATAGGACTCCAAACAGATGACTCTACTTAGTATTTCTTTGAAGACGCAAATTTTGTTACTTCATTATAGAAGAATAGTTAGTGAACTCACCACATTGGCATCTTTGGCAAGTCTAGAGCAAATAGCACCAGTGGCATTCTCATCCTGATCAAACCAACCAATTTCAAAAGTGAGTATCTTTGAAAACATTTTCTCTCTGATTCTTTTCGTCAAATACTCCCCCATGGCTCCAAAATTATAATGCTGGCAAATGTTGATCAACAGTGAGAAAATTGCCAACCCAAGAAAACTCAAAGAATATATTGCTGTCTTTTTCTTAATTATGCTATGGTCTGGCTGGAAATACACAGATATAAGTGATCCCATGGCAAATGCATACACTGGCTGAATTGCACCAAATAACATTGCGCTTATACACCCTAATATTGCTTGCCTCCATTCGGGCAAATTCATAGCCAATAGTCTTCTAAATGAAGGCACGGGCAAAACTTGATCACTATAAATTTTTGATATGTTCGCTCCTTGGCTTGGCGATGCTGGGTTAGTTGAACTGGACTGACTAACAATTGACAGTCTTTTACTAACTGTGTTCTGAATATCATCATTTGCACTGGCTGCTGATGCGGCAAGACTATTAGTATTTGCAAAATCTTTACTTTTCTCAGTTTGCTGTAGACGGACAAGTGAAATATATAGGCTATTTTCATCCTCGATAAGCTCGTCATGGGTGCCAATCTCCATGACCCGACCCTTTTGGACAACAGAAATGATGTCAGCATTTTGGATGGTAGAAAGACGGTGTGCTATGATGATGGTGGTGCGTCCTGCCACTGCCTTGTCAAGTGCTTCTTGAACAACTCGTTCTGATTCAGAGTCTAGAGCACTGGTTGCCTCATCAAGTAGGAGAATTCTCGGTGCCTTGATTAAAGCTCTTGCTATTGCAATTCTTTGCTTCTGTCCTCCAGAAAGCTGTACTCCTCTCTCGCCGACCTGCATGCATTTTAAATGTTACTAAAAGTTTGACGAAGCTTGTGATAAAAATTTTAGCTGATTTTTATAAAAGTTGATAAAATCTATGGTTAAAAAAGTGGATAGAAGTTGTGGGTTCCATAAAATATATTACTACTAGTAGTAATGAGCTCTGATAATGCAATAAGAAAGGTAGTGCACACAACATAATCCCACGTAGGAACATCCCCGCGTCAGCAAAAGAAAGGCAAGGAACAAAAGGACGGCGAGGCAAACCTGAGTATCATAACCTTGAGGCAATTGACTAATGAAATTATGAGCATTAGAAGCTTTGGCGGCCTCAATAACCTCTTCATAAGATGCATCCTCTTTGCCAAAAAGTATGTTCTCTTCAATTGTGGTAGCGTATAGGGCTGGTTCCTGACTTACTAGTCCCATTTGTGATCTTAGCCATTTCAGTTGCAACTTATCAATGGCGATCCCATCGAGAAGTACTTCGCCACTGAGCGGATCATAAAATCTCTGCAATAGAGCAATCACTGTCGACTTTCCAGACCCACTTCCTCCAACCAATGCCATTGTCTTTCCTGCTGGGATTCTCAAATTGAAATCTTTAAAAATAATGCTTTCAGGCCTTGATGGGTATGCAAATTCAATGTGTTTAAATTCGACTTCTCCCACAACATTTTGTAATAATTGTCCTGCCTTGTTCTCTGAATCAATTTTTGGCACTCTTGTTGTAACTTCCATTATGCGTTCGCCAGCCGCAATTGCTTCGGAGAAGTACCTAAGGTTAGACAAACCAGTACCCAATGCTCTGTTCCACAAGAAACAAAAACCATGACTAGTAAATTCATAGCCTTGATACGCTTAATTATATACAAATGGAAGAAAATCCTTACAATCCACCAATGGCAATGGTGGCACCAACTGCAAAGACAGTGCCTCCTTTAGCGCTGTGATACATGACCAATGTACTTCCATAATAAGAAATGAAAGACCAAATTGCGAAGACGATGCTGTTACTACCAATGGCCAAACCTTTGGCTAAACCTTGCCTTAATCCCAATTTAACAGACCCTTGAAGAGCAGCAGAGTACTCAGCATTAGTCCTACTCTCCCCTACAAACGAGTAAACTGTTCGAATGGAAGAAATAGCTTGCTCCACAATTGTATCTGTCTTACTGTACTCATCCCTAATCTTTTGTGCAATGCCCATCAGAGATTTTCCGTAGATCAAACCCGGTATCACTAGTAATAGAGCAAATGGAAGTCCCACGACCGCTAGCCTCCAGACCATCAAGAAGGCCATCATATAGGCCCCCACAAAAGTCCATAAATTCATCAAAAACACTGGAACCTGTTGCGAATTCAATAGGGTCAACACTCGAATCACAAAATCCTAGCATCAACTGAAACAAACACGAGCATGAACTAACCTTTTCACTAATGACATCTTGAATTACAAGACTATCGCTGGAAACGCTTGCTATGACATCTGCTGTAGAGGTCACATGCAAATCAAAGTAGCCTACATCTTGCCTAAGCACTGCTTTTAAATAACTCGTTCTTAAACGTGAAGCTTGTCTCTCGGCTGTTCTTGTCCAACAAAAACCCTCTGGAGGAAAAAAAATAAAAAAATTTACACATGATTCAATTTTGAACTCTCCATCTAATTGTCTCTAATTTCATGTAAGGGTAAAAGGAGACCTACCAAGGAAACAAGCAACACATTGCCCACAAGCCAGATAACACAAACCCAATGCATTCTGTCACTCAAAAAAATCCAAATCCAGGTGACAATGTTAGCATGACATGCACTATACGAACATGTAACTTCGACAAGTAGATGACATGACTCAAGAAGGATACAAACGCAGAGTATAAACAACAAGATGAGAATGAGTATAGATTAAAGACAAGGTTAATTATCAAAGCTTTCTGTATCGACATAAAAAAAAAAAAAATTTTGAGGAACTAAATGCTGAGGATGTATTTGCTATATGTGCTAAAGATGAAGGACCAACTTTGCAAAATTTTCAAAAGAAAAGTAGCAGAAAAAATCCGAATACAGGTGACAATATTAGCATGGCCAGGGGCAGATATAGAAGGACAGGCCAGGCTACAGCTCTGTCTAGTCCTTTAGCCCATTTTATTTTGATGAGTAAAAAAAAATTGTATGTAAAAATTATTTTTTTTATGTGTATTTTTTTTACATTAGCTCAGCTGGAAATTATTTTTAGTTCGATCCTGAATTTGCATGTGAGCATGATATTGCGTAGTATAAAAGTATAAACAACTAGATTAGACTAAGCATATTTTCTAAGGATAAGTGGTTTTTACCTCCATGAAGGTTGTGAATGTAAAAAAGTCAAACGACTAAATGTTAGGGATTCAAAAGTCCAATATAAAGGTTGATGATGTATTTGCCATATAATCTAAAGATTAAGGACCAATTCTTCAAATTTTCTATAGGAAAAAGGAAAATTATAAGGGTCCGTTTGATTGTAAGGGTGAAAAATGGGTGGAAATAAAATGAATTCCATAGAAAATAATTGCCTAGAATTTGTTTTCCAGCGAATTGTTAATTAAGTGTGTTTGATTGGTATAATTTTCTACCTGGAAAATTTTAAAATTTTGGATTTTTTTGTGTTCGTTTAATTTTGTTTTATATGAAATTATCCATTAAAGTGATAATTTTTTCCACAATTGATCATAAAATTTGTTTCTATTGCCAAAAAGTAAAAAAAAAAAATTGCAAGAAAATTATTTTTTCATCAAAGTTTAGTGTTCGTTTGACTTTGTTTTATATAAAAATTATCCATTAAAATGAATTTTTTTTACAATTGGTTATAAAATTTGTTACAATTGCCAACAAAAAAATGAAAAAAAATAAAATAAAAGGTGGAATCAGTTTTC
>CAIGRP010003852.1:0-10778 GCA_903798385.1 Fraxinus cuspidata
CGTCCGCCTGTAGTGTGTGGCGCAAGTTGGTGCCTGTTGCGACCCTGGTCAAGTCTAGGTTAGTATCCCCATCCTCACCGAAATCCGAGTCTTCTGCTTGCCAACATTCTTCCCGTTTTGATTGTTTTTTCCCATGTCTGCTCTTCACAGTTAAGGCAGTCGTCATCTGCGTGAGTTTGTGAAGAGTTTTGTCAATCCCCTTGATTCTTTGTTCGAGTCTGTCAAATATCCGTTTGTCGTCGACGGTTCGACTGCCACCAGAACCTTTGTCGGCTATTGGATTAATGTAATTTTCTTGCTCTGATATCATTTTTGGTGTGGAAGCGTTTATGAAATTCTTGTAATAAGAATCGAAAATAAAAATTATATTGGAATAATCTTGCTTTGTATTGATATATGATTGATTGTATTGAAAAGTGTACAATGCCTCAATATTTATAGGCAAAATTAATCTCTAATTCTATTAATACAAGGAAACCAAAATAAGGCAAATTTTTTTCGACTATTTGAATATCTCGGAACAAAGCCAAGTTAAACTCGTGGCGTACAAATTAAAAGGTGGAGCTTCGGCATGGTGGGAACAACTTCAATTTAATTGTCAAAGACAAGGAAAACAACTTTTACAAACCTGGCTTTAATACCAATTTTGATGCGGAAGCATTTATGAAATTTTTGTAATAATAGTTGAAAATAAGAATTATATTGAAATAATCTTGCTTTGTATTGATATATAATTGATTGTGTTGAAAAGTGTACAATGCCTCTATATTTATAGGCAAAATTATTCCATAATTCTATCAATACAAGGAAACTAAATTTTAAACGGAAATAAACTAATTCTAATCAAAACAAGACTTGAAAATAAAACATATTACAACTAGAAAAAGAAACGGAAAAGATGATTAAAAAAGACAAACTTCTGTCGTGGTGATGTACTACATGACAGTCGATGCCATCAACTATGAATACCCTGTGCCAGTTGTGCTGGTATGAAGGAATTTTGCCTTCAAAGCAAGCATTAGTTCAACACAAAATATTTTTACCAGTATTTGACACAAGAAAGAGGTATAGAAAATTCATTTTAGAGTAGTAAAGTTCAAAGGTATAACTTCAAGGATTCCTCATGTCCCATGACCTATTAAGAAAACAAGATCCCCATCTTGAATCTTATTATGTTATTTTATTTTATATTTTTAAAAAATAAATAGATATATTAAAAATAAATAAATAATAAGTGAATGAGAAAATGGCACAGAAAATGAAAATTTTATAATCCTTGTCTCGTCTTGTTTTAGTAGCTCATGAAGCATCGAGGGTCCAAGCAGATATAGAATGTATAAAGTAGAAAGACTAAGGGGCTGTTCTTTTTGTGTTTCGATTTTGTGTGTTGAGTTTTGAATTCATTTTGTGTTTTGTATTTTGAGTTTCAATTTTGAGATTTTTGAAAATGGATTCTTTTTGACATTTTGAAAAATTGTTTTGAAAACGCCCAAAACGCGTTTTGAAAATTTTGATTTGATTATAACTGAAAACACTCAAAATGACAAATTTGTCGTTTTGAGTTTTCTTTACAAATTTTTAACTTATTTTCAAAAACGCATTTTCGAAAATGGGAAAGAGAACGCGTTTTCACTATTTTGTTTTTGTAAAATCGAAAACAGAAAACGGTTTGAAAATGGTATAGAGAACAAGGCCTAATTCTTTACATTTCTTAATACGAACCAGATGGAGAAAATGATTCAAGAACAAGGTGGAAGAAACCAAATCAAGCATGTTTAGTTACACAATGACCAAATGAGCCACACAACTGTAACATTCTTGCGTTGTAAAATTTCGCGCTTAAGAAAACGTTATATCGGTAGATGAGTCATTTAATCAAAATATAAGTTAGAACAGAAATCAATCTGCATCAGCAGTAAAGTCGGGCTCTGGTGGCTTTTGGAGTTTCACCAATTCCCGAGCACTCTTTAGATTTCGATTTCTGTGAACTCCCCTGAGAGCATTTGCTGCAAATCTCGTTGCCAAGAATGTCGCTCCAATGCTATATGAGCCTCCACCGGCATTTGTGCTGGCCCCAGCTAACTCTTCGGCTGCTTCTTCTTCCTTCCTACGAAGCTCCAGAAGTTTCCTTTTGCAATGCCGCCTCCAGGCTGCTTGGATAAAGCACGCGGCCCAAGTCCTCCACTGCTGTGAGTAAAAACGGAAGGTGTGTTGAACCTGTCTACTGTGAAGCCGTCTGAACTGACTGGCAACAAATTTTAATTCATCGGCTGTTAGGGCGAAAGCCTCAACCTCTGTCAACGCCTTCACTGTTCGAGTAGAAGATGGTAGGTTGGAACCTGATCTGGGATCGAGTGCCCAGGTTAGAAGCTCTTCTCCACAAAAATCTCCCTCTTTTAGTAAACTGCGGTTGAAAAAACCACTCCTCCCACCATCAGTTGTCACACTTTCTAGACGTCCACGTATGATGAATAGCATTTCATCAACTGGATCTCCTTCTCGAACAATGTAAGTATTTTCAGTGTATAGACAGGGTTTCAACCGTTCACATATGGCATCTAGCAACCTCTCATCCATATTCTCAAACAGCGGAACCTGCAAAACGTTGATGGTCACAAGTGCGCTGCTCAAAAACTGAGAAATAATACATCATGCATCTGTTACATCCACATATAGGAAGCCTTTGAACATTTTAAGACATGCAGACATTTAAAAAAAATGCAATCAGGTGAAATTCTGTCCAAGATTCCATTCGTAGAATCTCTACTCGAGAAAGAATTACATAAAAATAATCAAGGCATATGGTAGCAAACTATAATAAGGTAATTACCCTCTTGACCAAAGCCAGACAAAGATGGCGCTTTATGTCTCTTCTAAGATCCTTTGGTAGACTCTGAACCAAACTCTCTTCGTCTACTCCGCGTGTTTCCAACCATTTGTATTGATCATACCGTCTAACCCTTTCCCTAAGATCTGATGGGAGCAAGCGATGATGCATCCATTGCTCTGAGTCACGCCTTTTAACTCTCATCTCCTCAAGTCGAATAGTAAGAGACTGGAGATACGTCTGTTGCAACAGAAAAAAATAACACAGAAGAAATAAGCAATTCCACATCACTTTTTGAGCAATGGTATGGTTTGATACACAAAATTCCAACTGATTTGGATGCAGTTACAGAGAGGTGATACATAATTAAAAAGTACAAAATGTTTTTATTGCTACTGTACTTATGGAATGTCATGTTGCACACGAAGTATATTAGTTATTCTCCCAGTCGATACGTTCCTCACAAACACCACTAAACTTGAGAACGAACAAGTTACTATTCCTTGTTTTTGTGCTCCACCTACTAAATACCAAATAGTATTAAACATGGGGTTGTGAACCTGTGATAAATAAATTTAGTATATCATCCAATCCACTTTAACAAAAGGAAACCTTAAAACCAAAATTAAAATAACCTTCAGGTGGGAAGAGCAATAGTTGTTCTTACCGTTCTTGACGACGTGTTATAGGAAACCAGCTCTGCTGAACACCTTAACAGCCATAGGTGTTCTCACCATTCATGAAATTATCATATCTTGAATAAATCTATAGAAAAAATAGCACAGTGCGACCTAATTTAACAAATCTTTTAACTCATTAATTGTTAATAGAAACCAACTAATCATCCTGCCCAAACCTGACCACAGCGATCCAAAGTTGAAGCACATTATAGGGTCCTGATGACATTGATACTCCAGATCTATGTGCACCCTTTGCAAAGTACCAAAATTTAAGCACCGATACTCCACACATCATCTATGATAAGCCTATGTTATTATTAATACGCCAACATTCATAGATTTTAGTCCATTTTACACAAGCACTCGACTAACTACAGAACCAAATTAATATCCAATTTAATTACTCTTGTATACTCAAAATTAATTATGAGATCTTTAGTTTCAAAATTATTTTTGTCAAAATAATGAATCCTAAAAGAGATTTTTAAGATTTAAAAGAGAGAAGTAATCTATATAGAAAGCAAGAGTTTTGCACCATTAGGGATCTAAATATACATAGTAGGAGAAACTTCAGAAATCCTTTCTAAAAAAATTAATAAATGGGAGGCTAAGTGTGTGAAATTAACACACTAAAAAGTTCAAATGAAAAGAAGAGCCACAATGTTGTTTTCCTTTTTCAGTTGCATGTGGTGAGGGTGGGGAGAGAAAAAGGAGAAGAAAGTACAGCACAAACAACAATACAACCATCATAGTCCATAACAGCAGCAATTACCTGCATGTTTCCAATCAATAGTGCAAAAAGAATGAGGCCAAAGATAGCTAATGCAATGCTGAATATAGACTCTCCTGGGTAGGTGCTGGTTTGAAGTCCCTGTCCAAGTGTACTGCAGAGAGAAGTCGAGGAAATCTGTAATTGCTAGTCGAATCAAGTACAAAGACAATTTTGATGATTGAATTTCAACTCATTACCCAAAAATCTGCATATTCAATAAAAGTTACCTACTACTGTAATTACATAGAATGTTAACATAAAGGTTGACAAGCAATTTTTGAACGGATCAAAAAGAGACCAGCACAATTACTACATAAGTTTCAATAATCATGCATGATAAATGTATGAAGCGTACATGTAATGTGCAGGAACCCTATCCTGACTACACTACGTTGTGGACACCTTTCTAAACATGAACCCAAGTAGCCATGCCTAGAAATGAACCCAATTGTTTATACCATATAATCAGGCTAAATTGATGCATAAACAGATAGTACAAGTTTAAACAGAAAAAAGAAAATAACAAAACACCGAGATGAATAAAAGAGAGATGGATCAAATGTAATGAGATCCTATAAAAAGTTTCTGCAATTGAATGCGAACTTTGATCATAAATCAGATAGTCAGACACTTGACACGCAGGAACTTAGCATTTCGGAGTAATGCTGACAAAAATTGATATCTCAAAATATCAAGAATTCTATTCATCTTCTGTTTTGCAAACAGATGCTATAATTCTATTACATGCTGAAATTGTGTGTGTGTATAAGCACAAGATTTCCCTATTCACGAAATGTAGAGCAGTGAGAGGAGAATCTGATTTATTTCACCAATTTGCAGTGCTTCATGAACCACTTTGTTTACACAATTTTTACAAGAATATTGTACTTTATTACAGCTCTGAGTGTAAAGTTGGATATGTCATATATAGTACACGAAGTCTGCAACCAAACAAAATAAAAGGAGCGTAATGAGAAAACTTCATCACTTTCACACGAAAAAAACTGAGAATGTCATCCACACAAGGAACCAGAAAATAAACGAGTTCAAGAAAGGATACAAGGAAAATAGATATGGGAAGTGTGTCATCGTGTCATAGTGACCCAAAAGTTCAATCAGACAATGATGAAGACTCTGTAAGGTCTAAATAACTGAAGGTATAAAACACCATTCAAATACACAAGGTTCCAGATGAGTGTAGTAAGTCTGTTCACCTCAAATTTTGCAGTCCCCACCAGAGACAGTAGCAATATTTAGACAAGAAGTTTTTTGAAGAAACTATGTCAGACGACAAAGCCTGCTTAAAGATTCCAAAATCAAATGGTGGATTGTTATCAACATCTACAGGGCAAGATGAGTTTAGAACTGAATCGCTGATGTTACCCCAGGCATCGTAGCCACTCATCTTCTCGTTGCCACAATATAAGAAATCGGTGTTGCATGTAACATTATGTTTACAAGCTTTTTGCCAGCATGTATCATTTCGCTCCACCGACAATAAGTACCAGAAAGCCCCAACTATCTGCCAATGAACCATGTAGAAGAGTAAACAAAAAGGTTTCATTCAGGATTAAAAATATTTATCACCTGGACTATAAACACCAGGATTCATAATAACCATAACAATTGCAAAAGTATGACATGGGATCAAAAGATTGCTTCCTTGAGAAGGAATAGCAGATTGGCATATTTGTTAGATTAGTGCCCTGGAAGAAAAATTATGTACCGAACATTTTCTCTGATTAAAAATAAACTACATTTACTTAGTGTGGAATTTCCATATTTTATTATTGCATGAGCAGATATCATAAGAATCCACAGTGATGTAGTAATTATGCTCATAATATGTGAAAGATATATTTCAGAACTTATAATTGATGATGATGGATTTAACCTAAATATAACCTATGGTGATGGTTCAAAACTTGATGTACAAACCTAAAATAAATTATTGCATGATGATGGTTTAAAACTTATGGTGAAAGGTGAAAGGCACAACTTGATGATGATGTACATAAACCTAAAATATAAATTGGTCAGCGTGGATAAAGATGGACACTTTATTTTGTAAATCATACTGTTGTCCACACTTTGATCATAAGTGGTGGCTTCTAGGTGGAAATGCATTGGACAGGACACAGGAAAATTCAATTTAGCAACCCATTACAGTAACTAAATGTCACTTGATCACTTGATGGCCTACTTATCCTCAACAAGTAATGAACTGTTCATGACTCAGACTCTTTGATACACTAAAAGGTTAAATAGTTCAAGGGATACATGACAACATGGAAGGTTCTTGCAGGTTCAATAGGAGATATAGTGGCCTTTTCTCCAAGTAAAGCCATAATATAGCCAAGTGTTAAAAACAGGACAGATATTTTCACCCAATATTACTTCATATGTTTATGAAAAGCACGTCACACCAAGTCATCAGAAATGAACACACGTCAAAAGTGATTAGGCTAAAATAACCAACACAAGCCCAACATTCTTTAAAAAAAAGTCATCCCAACACAAATGTCCAGTAAGACAGAACCCAAAATTCATAATTGACACATTAACTCAATGTCAAATGACTTTCATGGCATTCTTTGTGATTTGTATATTGTAATCCAAAGGCAGAAGAAAACCAGAAGCCAAACACTGAACTACTCAAGGACCATTTACTATAGTTAAAATCGAGCCACAAGTTGTTGTAAAATTAAAAAGAAGAGGCAAAAATAGATAACAAAATGAGGCCTAGCAACAGAATACATCTTACATGACTGGCAAGCATGTACAACAGCAAATAATACACAGCACCAGCCCATGCAGTTTCAGCAAAAACACCAGTGGTCCTTTTCAGTTCCGAAGTTAAGGGCAAAATTCGAATGAATCTAGGGAAATACTGAAGCAAAATGATAAAAAGAAGTGCTTGTTTTGTAGCCAGTACATCTGAGCCTCTTGATCTCTGCAGAAATCTCCAGACAACAATCTGCACCAATTCAAAGATGTAATTGTGTTAATACAAAAACAAGAAAAACTCCTCAAAATTCCTGGATATCCAGTAGAGCCAGTGTTGTGATAAACGTAGCTTAAAAGCATCACACAAAGACTGCTTCAAAATACTTACAACGAACATTTCTCAATTGAATGCCAGCAACCAAAGTAGTGGGACCAAAAATGATTGTACTAATTTGCTTTAGATTATCACAACATAAATGAACCAGCACATAAGCTGCATGCTTAGACATATCAAATAAGGAGCATAAACATAATATTTTGACATAATTAGAAGTCAGTAAAGAAGAAAAGATGCAGTCAGGTATTACAACTAGAGGTGTAGCGGCCACAAGACCAAGGACTGGCCAGCAGACCAACCCAAGGCACAGCCAATGAGCCCCTGGCAAGCTGTAATGAGCTGGGCAAGGCAGAATATGAGTCAGGTCACACAGCCTAAGCAGCCCAACCAAGTTTTACACCTCTCGTCACAACAGGAAAATATCAAGTCTATTCACCACTCCAAGAAAATTAAATTTCTTAAGGAATATTTATATTGCTGACCAAGCAAGGTTGCTGGCTGAGACTGTTGCATTGGTACCCATGAAGTGACACAAGTTGAAAAATACATAAACATTAGCAAAACATTGCAAATGATAAATTTCCATGGTGATTACAGAAACTTGCAGTCAAGATACTTAATGCATTAAAACCTAGAAAAACTTTGTTGCGGAGAAAATCACCATAAAGAAATTTAAAAAACCAATTCGGAAAGACATAGAGCTGCGACAAAGTTTTTCTTCGCACCTGTGGTAGGGGAAGCACTGAGAGAAAATCTATGATAAAATAGCACCGCAAGTATCTTTTAGCAATTTGTGCAGAATCTATGACAAGTTCACCTCTTCCAAAAACCCGAGATGATGGGGCAATATAAGCAGTCCGGAATTGAAGAGCCATGTGAACGAGATAAAATGCATCAATAATTGTACGCAGAGTTGTAGCTGCGATAGCTAGCTTTCTGTCTATCCCTAGGCAATTTGATGATTTATCAAAAACAGGAAGAAAGAAAAACAGTGGATCCACAGACACAGCTAGAATACATGAAATGACAAAAAGCTTATTCCAAAGCAGAAGAAATTTGTCTTGAGGGTCAAATATCTTCTTTTCAGAAGCTTTAAGATCTTCAGGAAACACTGCCCGAGAAACCCCAAAACCCAGTGATCGTCCGATTGACTTGAGTCCTTCAGACCCTTTTCTCATTCCTCTCTTGAACGACTTAGACGTAGTAGCTGTATGACCAGAACGGCCTAAGCCATCAATGCTGAAGCCACATTTGTTTGTTGCAACCAAGGCTGATGGGGATGATAGTCTAGAGTCCAAGTCATCCAATCTAACATAAAAATCAAACAGACGCAAATTACATTCCAAATAGCAGGGAACAGAATCAATGTCTAATCTTTGACATTAAGGAGAGAGGATAAATTTTCATCATGGTTTCACAATTATTTAATAACCTAGAATATAATTTTCATTTTTTTTCTCCTATACATGGAAGGGAAAGGTAAAGGAGAAGATGCCATCTTTTTAAACTAATTGAAAAATACAAATATAGTGTTATGATGATGAAAAAGAATGAGAAGAGAATGATAGTTATGAGTTGGACGAAAAGGGAATCAAAATTTTTGATGATTCCCTCAACTTTCTTATGAGTATCGATGATATAGAAGACTTCAGGGTTTTTATTCTTCAACAGTAGATTACAATTTTCCTACGTGATTAATAATTTGAGAAGTTACTATTTATTGCTTTATTGATATACTATAGTTGTTTGCGAGTTAGATTTTTAATTTTACTAAGTTATATTATTATGAATTTTTAAGATGGTTATGGTTCATTTTGAGCAAATTTTTGTAATTTTAAATTCTTTTGAAACATTTCAATGCTTACACCTCAGATCTTACGCCTCAACTCATAGAGGTAAAATGCATTGATACCCAACTGAGCCATTCTAAAACTGTCTCATATGAGCATATGTAGTTTTAAGAATGCATCCTCTACTTAATATATTTTTCAATGAGAAACTTTCACAGACATTAAAACATGTATGTGTGTGTGAAGAATCCTCTTTGTTCTCCTAGCAGTCTAACCACAGAACTCTCCTTACTTCCAGGAACATAGCATAGTGAAGGAAGCTAATGAAACATCACATAATGGATAACATTCCACCAAATGCTAAGGCTTTCATAACAAGCAGTAAATTTTCATTTTGTGATAAGTACAAGAACAAGATAAGATTAGAATACCTTAGAAACTTTTCCCTCTGTCCACCAAGATATTGGGTCTTGGAGCCGCAATCAAACATTTTGTAAAATTAACGTAAATGGAACTGCGAGGCAAACAGAAAATTTGAAAATAATGGAATGCTAGAAGATACCAATGTTAAAATGATCAGCATGCAAGATACAAATAATAAATTTATGTTAATGTAACTAACCATAACCCACTTAATAATTTGATTATGTATTAGAAGGAAATCAACCAGTACCTTTTGAATTTGATAAAACATATAGAAGAAATGAAAAGGAAAGAAATAAAGACTTAAGGAAGGGTGCATCATGCCAAAGCATATGTTATTCTGGTCATTCTACAATAGCCAAATACAATCGTGGTTATATATCTGACAAATGCATTGTTAACTCGTAGCATGTCTTAAATTCTAAACTTTTTCTATTAAATAAAAATAATTTCGTTTTCAAAATATTTATCTAGATTAGGGAGACCCAGTGACCAGGTCAGTTTTGCAATTAGGCCAACAGTACAATCCACTGTGATATATCTGTACATTCATACTCAGCTCACAAAAAATAAAAGAACAACATTACCAACAAAAGTTATTTTCATATTTATTATTGAACAACTTGATCTAAAGGCTTAAACTGCTAGAGGGGGTCACATTTATAGAATTTAAATATTGTTTTTAATATGTTCCCTCACGTAGATGCACATCAAAGCATGACACACAATTTCATTACATGAGTGGCGGCGATATTTGAACCCAGGACTTTTGCGTGCTCTGATACTATGTTGAATAACTTGATCTAAAAGTTTAAACTATTAGAGATGACTGTAAATATCATTTAAATATTATCTTCAATACTTATATCCGCGTATATGTGGTTAGACAATTTCCATTACAGGCTCTTCGAGCAAGAACAATATTACATTCCTTATGGGATTACAACTTTCTCTAAATCCCCAACACTATTTAAGCTCGGACATAAAAAACAAATCACATTTATATATGTTCTTGATAGAAATCAAAGAAAAATACACAGGAAGTGTATTATCAGCTTAAACAAGAAAGAAAAGACATAAAGTTAAGCAGCCCCTCTATAGGATTACTAGTTGCCGCATTAAACCAACTATACAAAGTCAGATAAAAAAAATTCTCTAATTTGCCCTGTGGTCCAAATTTTGTCTTCAAAACATCGATTGTTCCTTTCTCTCCACACACACC
>CAIGRP010003857.1:0-77951 GCA_903798385.1 Fraxinus cuspidata
TTGCCCCTTGCAAGCACCTCAAAGCATTTCTCGAGCAAGTACCACAAAGTATTGCCCCATGCAAGCACCTCAAAGCCTTACCTTGAGCAAGCACCACAAAGCCTTGCCCCGTGCAAGCACCTTAAAGCCTTGCCGGAGCAAGCACCTCAAAGCTTTGCCCCGTGAAAGCACCACATAACCTTACCCCGAGCAGCACCCCAAAGCCTTGCCCCGAGCAAACACCTCAAAGCCTTGCCCTAAGCAATCACCTCAAAGCCTTGCTTTGAGCAAGCGCATCAGAACTGCGTTTAGATTTTCGAACACCCCCACCAACGTCCTCGAGCTTAAGTACTTAATACTCCTTGGGTTCGTTACTCAACTATTCGATTATTCGAAGTTAAACACTCCTCGAGCTTAAGTACTTAATACTCCTTGGGTTCGTTACTCAACTACTCGATTATTCGAAGTTAAACACTCATCAAGCTTAAGTACTTAATACTCCTCGGGTCATTACTCAACTATTCGATTATTAGAAGTTAAACACTCCTCGAGCTTAAGTACTTAATACTCCTCAGGTTCGTTACTCAACTATTCGATTATTTAAGGTTTAGCACTCCTCGAGCTTCAGCACTTAAAAGTCCTCGAGTTTGTTACTAACATGTACAATCATTATTTGATTGTTCGGTTTTTATATTCTCGAGCTCCTAACATTAATCGAATTTTAGTTTATTACCCTCGAGCTCGAACGCTCAATATTCCTCGAGTTTCTAAACCTCAATTTCAAACTCAAACAACGTTACTCTCGATTTTAGGGGTTTCTTTTTAAGCTCAAGAACAAACAAAATCACAGAAAACATTCAAGGCAATAAGATCACAAAAAGAATAACTGATCGAGCATTACACTTGAAGATAAAAGTAAAACAAAACAAATGTTCATAGAGTGCTCGGGAATGAAATTCATTGTTTGGAAAATACAAAAAGTAAATCGAGGAGAGGGGGTCCTAGTCTAAATCCTGGGTCGAGGGCTGTTCAACGCGTCCTCTTCCTCGGTATCAACTTCATCCTCGATTACTGTCCCTTCAGAGACTGACAGCTCGAGTTGGTCGGTAACCTCTGGTAGTGGCTGCAATTGGTCGAGAACAACGTCGGGAGGATTGGCCCTAAGGTATGCCCGGGCATGCTTGAACGCATAGTTGTACGAGCCCAATGCGTAGTCTCCCTTGATGGTAGTAAATTCGTCGGACTTCTTAAATTCCTCGATCAGTTCCCCCCGAGCCTCAGCAAGTTTGGATTCAAATTCTTTTGTTTTCTTCTCAAGTTCGAGCTTTGCCTCCTCGGCTTTATCCTTTACGATCCTAATCTCGTCCTGAGCTTGGCGCAAACCAGTCTCGAGCTCGGTTATCTTCACCAGATTTTGGGCACGATCAACCTTGAGCTCAGCCACTCGTCGAGTTCAAAGCTCTAAGGCGCCTCTAAGCTCGTTCAACTCTCGAGAGTCGGCCTCTTCCTTCATCGATATCCCTCGAGCGACGCTTAAGGCCTGGAAAGCATGAACACTAGTCAGTAATAAGATCGTTGAATATATTTTGTGCACAAACGTCATCAAAACACTTACCTTCAACGCTAGCGACTGAAGAGATTTCACCCCATCCCCGAGCTCTGACCCTCGGTATTTGTCTATGAGGTCGAGTAAAAGTGTGCAATTATGTCCCTCGCCTCGAGGAACATCCTGGCACTGTCATCGTTGAGGTCTACGACCACAACTGCTGTCCTTGCCACGGTTACCGGGGTGCAAGGATTAGGCTCGACGATCGGAGGACGGGCTTGTTGAGAAGAAGACTCGCCCGGGCCTTTCCTGACCTCGGTAGTATCCCGAGGTCTCTTCTTGCCCTTTTTCTGCCCAGGGGCCCTTTGCTGATGAGCTTTGGACTTTTGGCTTGCCGCCATCCGTAATGCTTGAGGTTCAAAAGGCATATCTTCTACAAAAATGAACAAGGCATAAGCTTGAGCACTGGTTGGGATACAATAATAAAATATAAACCAGTGTTAAACCCTACCCTCAAATCCTTTCACGTTTTCAAGATCGAGGTTATCATCCCCAAGCAAGTCATCTAGATCGTGACACAAAGGCTCGATGTCCTCCAAATTCTGCCTATCTCTTTCTACAACCTCGAAATAGGCCTGGCCCTCGTTAGATCGAGCTGTGTCCGGGATAGTCCACCGAGGACCAAAGGGGTGATCGAGGTCTTGGGGTTGTATAAAGAAATATTTTTGCTTCCATCCCTTAAGGGAGCTCGATCGAGCAGTGTCCGGGATAGTCCACTAAGGACCAAAAGGGTGATCGGGGTCTTGGGGCTGAATAAAGAAATATTTTTGCTTCCACACCCTTGAGGGAGTTCGGCATTGTGGGGATCTTAAACCTACCTCAGGTTGACATATAAACAAAGCAGCCCGGCAGACACTTAAGCTCGAACACCATCATAAGGAGGTCGAGTCCAGGTGTTATGGACATGAATCTACAAGCTACAAAAAAATAAATTAACATCCTCCATGCATTGGGGACGAGCTGCCTAGGGCACATGTAGTGCTCGACCAAGAATTGTATAAAAAAGGAATGGAGTGGCCACCTCAGCCCTCCCTTCAAAGCCACCCTAAAAACTACGAAATCCCCTTCCTGAGCGCTAAGGATACAATCCTCGGGCCCAGGAGTCCTGATGTCAAAACCCCGGCATTATCTCAAACTCCCTCGCTATAGATATAACCTCGTGCTCTTTGTATCGACCTCTAAGTTCGGGGTATGTGAGCACGACCTATTAACTAAGGGAACAGCCATTAGTATAATAGAATGACCATGATCCTCGGGTGTTGAGCCCGAAGCCGACGAACTACTAGATGACATATCTAAGGGACGAAAACTCAAAAGCTATCTAAAAGTCTCGAGGTCTTACCTTAAATGAACACACTGTCCGAGGTAGTCTGAGGAGGTTTGAAAAGGAGATAGGTGACAAATGAGGTGGGCATGGGAGTATTTATAGGTTTCTGAAGAATACCAAAGGTCTCCCAGATCCTAGCCTTCCATTCCTCCATGTGGCAAACATCTACACTTCCAGGACGATCATGGGTTCCAATATTGAGGCCACGTGTCACACCACTAACCCTAGGCTGAGCAGCCTACTTTCATGGATGTCCAGTCCAATTGAAAAGGCTGAGCAACCTACTTTCATGGCTGTCCAGTATAATACAAAAGGCTGAACAACCTACTTTCATGGCTGGCCAGTCCAGTTAAAAAGGCCGAGTCTATCTAGTCCAATTAAAAAGGCTGAGCAGCCTATTTTCAATACTGTTCAGTCCATTACAAAGGCTGACCAACCCATTTTTAAGGGTGTCCAGTCCAATTTGAGAGGTCGAACGGTTGTCTTTCTCCCGAGGTTTCGTCACTATTACTATTGTCAAATACATCACATTCCAGAATCTCAAGCACGAGGTTCTGGCATGGATGCACAGTGGCCAGTGATGATCCCAAAAACTGAGTAGCTCGAGCGTGAGACCCGTGGAGTTTACATCCCCCCTTGGTCCCAAAACCGTGAGCACTCCTCGGGCATTGTTCCTCGAGAAGGAGAGTCATCGATCACTAGGGCCCCACTCGAAATCATGATTTAACCTCCTATCGCGCAGCCATCGACTTATTCTGGCCCGCCCTCACATCAAGGGTTACCCTAATCTGAGAGAAAGAAAGTCTTACTGCCAATATGTAACCTCATTCTAAAATAATTTTACCACCAAAATTCCACTTCTACCCAAACACGTGGGCAATACAAAACCAATTAAGTTATAACTTCCAATCATGGTAGAACTCCTAGGGGTTTCAACACGGCAATCCTAATGTGAACGTACTAACTACCTCTATAAATACATCATTTCAATTTATTATTAATGTATGTTTTAACATTCAATTTCCAGCACTCAAGCATTTATTATTCTCTGTCTGACTTAAGCATCGGATGGGCGATGGGGACACACATCGACGTCTTTGTTTCAGGTACTGGAAGACCTCGTTCATGCTCATTCTTAGTCGTCGGGTTCAGAAATCATCAGTTACAATTTTTGGTAGCATCACTTACCTTTCTAATTTTTATGTTAGAATATTGATGAAAAAATTATAAAATTTAAAATACTGTTGAATTGATATAACCCATTTGATACCTAAGTCGACAAATTTATTTATAAATAATATATACTTTTTTGATTTCGTAAGTTACTTTTCTAAATTTAGTACCAAGTATTTAGAGATTATTGTTACTTTGAAGTAAACTATCCAAACAAAGCATATGAAGAATTGGGTGAGAATTTTAAGAGAATGTTTATATTTTTCAAGATTTTTCATCCTTGATTCCATGTATCTTGCTCGTTCAGAGACGCCGATAAGTGATGGTAATTTTTTTATTTTTTTTTACCACCATTAAACTTTTTATGTTTTTATCTCATTTTCGAAGTCAATGCGTGATGTCAAACGAAATTAAAATATTGCATTCTTAATACCATTTCAAAGTACACTTGGCCTAGTTTCAACGTCGTTAATGGGGCGTGAAACGGCCAATTGTAGCAAATGTTACGGATTGTAAAAATAGACAGTTTAAAACTAGTATTTCGAGAATGTCAACAGCATGCTAATTTTAAAAATTCTCCGAATATCGTACGCTGGTCGAATCCACAACTCATCTATATCATCTTCAAACTCGTTTCGAGAACTACGTCATAAATATATCGAATTGTTCAAACAAATATTGAAGATAATTAAATGTGCCTCAAACGTGCGTTTTAAAAAGAAGTGTTTAACTCGTATTTTATTTTAAAAAATTCAATTATTTCATTAACATTCATTATTTTTTTCGCTACAAATTTCTCAATACAATTTATATCCTTTTATTAAGAATTTTGCATGGGATGTGATATCAAAAATTTTTGAAATTTTACATTCGAAAAAGTCACACACTGTGTAATTTTCGAATGTAAAATTCAGATATAAATTTACATGGGATATGATTTTTTTTATGTAAATTTTCGAATATAAAATTCATCGCAAATTTTTTTCAAGTTTGATTGTGCCCGAACTCAAAATGTCTGCATCCGCCACGGTTTAGAACCTATATAATTTTTAAAATTTTGAAACGTTGACAAAATGCTTTAGACGCAAACTCAGTAATATTGAAAGTGATTATGATCACAAATTATTAGCTATTCTTCACATATAAATCCACTTAAACAGTTATTTCACACAAACTTCTTAAAGTAGTTGTTTCGAAATATTTGAATCGATAATAACAGGTGCTAGAAGGAATGAGCACTAACTAGCAAAGAACGCACATATACTAAAGGTTGACTTATAGGAAATTAGGTCTAATTAGCAATCAGTCCAAATAGAATACCTTCGAGATCAAAATAAATTAAATTCGTGTCTTCAAAAATATGTGAATTTTGAAGTTAATCTTTGCAATTTACAAATCGAGGAATTTGTAATTAGATTTAAATTAGAAGTTCTGACTATGAATTTTAAAAAAAAATAAAAAAAAATAGGCAAAATCCTTTGTCTACGATAATCATGTATGCCAACAAGTAGAAATTACATCTACACAGTTTTTAACATTTTCAATTCAAAAATCAAGTTTAGAATTTATTTATACAAAAATCAGTTGATAATATCATATTATAAATTAATTTATATACTCACACCTTACCACATCCACCCCATTCAAATCCTAAACTATTTTATCTCCTCTTCCTCTTCCTCTTCCTCTCCCTTATCTCTTCTCTTCCCCTCGTCTCTCTCTACCCTCCCTCACATATGGACTGTCGTCATTGCTGCTTGGAGAGCGTCACCATTAGACACCGCCTCCCTCTACCTTCTTCGTTGTGAGTGATGCTGTAGCAAGCCGTCGAAACCACCTTCGAGTGCCATTGTGTAGCGAGCCTCGTGTAGCAACATTATCGTCGTTGCGCTGTGCTGCTAGAGAAGCCACGAGCAATAGAGTCATTGTCGCTGCGTGCTGTGTCGTTGTAGTGATGCTCAAATCATGGCTACAACGACTATCACCGACAACGAGGCTGGTGATTTCCATGTGTTTAGGGTTTTGGGGTGGTTTTTTTTTTTTTTTTTGTGGTGGTGTTGGCGACGACAGTGGATCCAGCAACGATGTTGGTGTTGGTAGTGGTGGCAGCAGAGGTGAGGTAATGGTCACAAATGATGGAGGTGCTTGTGGAAGTGGTGGTGACTTGGCGTGGCGTGGTGTGGTGTGGTATGGCGTTCGGTTGGGTAGGGTGGGGTAGAATGAGATAGGATAAGAGTGTTCCTGATTGTAATCAATAAAGTTAATTTGTGACCAATTATTTGGTTGATTGTGAACAATAGAATAGTTAAGTTATGACCAATGAATTTGATAATTTGTGACTGTAAAATAAGTTGACCTATAAAATTTGTGATATGTAATTGAGAAATAATACATGATCAATTAATTTGATAATTTGTGATCGATAAAAAAGTTGCGACTTATAAAATTTGTGACTGTAACGTATGTAATTGTAACTAAAAATTATATAATAATATGACCTTAATATATTTAATTAATAAAATATTTTTATTTAATAAATCTTAATTAAGACCTAATTTTTGAAACTTTAAAATAAATTTTTTTTTTATTTTGAATTGTGTATATAAATTTTTCCCATTTGCAAAATCACAAGGGGATAGTGTTCACTTCGTGATTCAGTAGAACGCTACAAGATTGGGCCTACAATTTAGTAGAAATTCAGCAACTACAAAACAGACCACAAATAGAGAAATAGATTGATACAAATTAAAATTTCATTAATCAGGTGAGTTAAAATTTTATTTGTGACAAATTACAGTTTATATATTTTTTGTGGTGAAATTTAAGATGAATTTAATAATTTTAATAATAAAATTCATACTAAGAAATTATTTTCATGACTATTTAACATTAAATTTTTTGTAACATCTCTTTTCGAAAAAAACTCTACTAATAATTTTTTTTTGAAAGTAACACTTTGTTTCAAACATGCCTGAATAATTTAGGGGAGTCAATTGAGATTGTGGTGGATTTTAAATCCTACCAAATTTAAGTGTTCTCAATTAAAATTTTAATGAAATCCATTAAAATTTAGATATCACAAATTGGGATTTTAATTAAATTCAAAGAAATCATTTAGGTATTCTCAATAACTAGTGAATTTATAACGATTTTATTAATAGAGTAATTTTAGAAGATTTGGATGGATCTCAAGTAAAAAATATATATATAACCATTTTTTGTTTTTGAAATTTCACTATAGTTGAAGAGATTCTTATAAAATTTGTGAAAATCTATTCAAATTCATAAAATTCATTAGAAATTATAATATTTTCAAATCCAACAAAATTTTTTAGCTGAGGACAACCCCGTTAATCTTACTTATGAGTAAAATACTTACTTTTTTGAAACAACTCACAACACTGTCGAAAGAGTAATGTACTTAAAACAATTTGCACCGATAAAAAAAGTATTTATATTAAAACTTATTTATTTACTTACCACTGGACAATGTGAAAAAAGTAGTTCATTATTTTTTTAAATTTCATTATTTTAAGCTTGGCCAAACATGGCATGTTTTGTTTTATAAAGGGCGAAATTGTGCTTTTAATGATTACATATGGAATAATTACTTTGTGTGTGTGTGTGTGTTTTAATTCTTATCTTTGACTGCAGTAGATTTGCCTGTTCTTTAATGGCAAAAGTGTGAAGATAATCCTTTTGGGATAGACCATAGCAATAAGAAATTAGATGGCACTTATCAAACAAAGAAAAACGATGTGAAAAAATCTTTAAATTATGCTCTCCACTTTAGGATATAAAATTAATTAGTTGAAAGTAGGGTACCCTATAATTTATAGCATCCTTAATTTGAACCATCCAAATTTTGATTCCAGGACCCATGGTATTTTTTAAATCCTAAACCAGTAAACTTTTCTTAGTTTTGGACCAAACGGGATGGTCTCGAGACAATGCTATGCAAAAGTTGAGAGTTTATGTTGATAGCCCAAGAATAAATAACTAAGAGGGGACGTGATGTAATTTTTAAAATATTTTTAAATAAATAATCTAAATTCAAATAAGTAAAGACTAAATAAATTAATTCAAATAATAAGCGCAAATATAAAAGTAATAAGTAAAAAGGAAAGGTGATGCAAACAATATAAATGTGGAGGTTCGATCAAAAGCAATGATCTGCGTCATCCGTTACTGAGCTCTCCGGCACGAGCAATGTATTTTCACTATGTTGATTGACTTATGATGCAATCAAACACTTTATAACGCTTCCGGTAACTTACAAATAAGGAACACCGATATTTATACAACGTGGAGTTTTATGGGACCTCAACATGACCCACTTTAAGTTTTACTGGATTTCAATATGATCCACACTATTGAACTTTATGGGACCTCAATATGACATACACGATCACTTACTACAAGGAGCACAAATTCTTATACAATGTTGATCTTTACGGGATTTCAAGACAACTCACACTTTATCAAAGTGATTTTACAATAGAATTCTCTTCTTAATAAATAATACAAACAAGTTAAGTATTGATAGAGGCTAACACTTCAATGAATAACAACAAATGATAGCTCAAGTTTTAGATTAAAAACATTGATCAATATGATAGTTAAAAATTAGATTTAATCAATCAAATTTTTTCAATAAGAAGTGAAGAAAAATCAAATGTAATTTAAGTTCAAAAATCTTCTCAAAATATTTCTCTATTTTAATGAATGATTGTAATAAATTAAGTATTAAGAGAAAAATGACAAACTTTGATGAATATATAATTTTACAAGTTTGATTCAATTATCAAAGTTTTCAATGTGAAGATGTAGAAATGTTTCGCCTTAAAAATATATGTATCTCTTTTAAGATTGATATAAACAAGTTAAGCACAAAGATAGATGAAAAACTTTAATGAAAGAAATGATTCAACAAGTTTGATTCGACAGTCAAAGTTTTTTTTATGAATAAATAAATGAAATGAATGTAAAAATGTAAGCAAAAAGAAGATTTTTCACAAATACATTTCACAAGAAAGCTTTCTTCTAGTTGTTGTAATGAATGCAATTGAAGTGATATTTATAACAGTTAAAACGTCAAAATTTTTGACCAATTGTGAAAAGTTTAAATATCAAGTTTAAATATTTACATTTTTTTAAGAATAGTTTTTTTATGCAAATGTTTTTATGAAATAATATTTTCGTGTATAAAACAATTTTTTAGCTTTTATCATTTATTGTTAAATATCAAAGTATTAGTACTTTCAAATTTGAACTAAGAAATCTAGTCTTTGATCTTGTTTCAAAATTTGCCTCTTAGATTTCTCGTCTTAATCTTTTTTTTGATGTCCTTTCTAATGCTCATGCTCTTGATCTTTCTTGGCATTTTTCTTTTTAAATTCTCGTCTCGTATGATTTGACTTAAATACTTAACTTTCACTTTGATCTCCATTTCGTGATCGATTTATAATTTTTGATTGATTTTAAAATTGAACTATCATCACTCAAAATCAATTATTGGAAACAATATTAATCTTATTTGTTATGATCAAAATATTATGGATGAAATCAACCATAGGTCAACAAATGTTTCACTATTACTTTTTATGAAAAAATCACGCGTTAGTCTTTGATTAAAAAATAAAGGAAAATTCACTTTTTTGCACACTTTACCATAACATTTATTTTGTACCACTCACAGCCCCAAACCTTTCAAAATATGCACGTGAGGTCCTTTTCATCAATTTGACCATTAGTTGACAAAAAAATGATTTTGACCAAAGTTATTAAGAGCAAAATAGTAACTTCAGAATTGTTACATTAATAAATAAATCAAAAAATAAAAAACAAAATACCAAAAAATAAAAATAAAAATAAAAGAAAAACCCATTTCCCCCGAACCAAAACCATTCTCAACCAGCACACCGTCTTCCACTGCCGCCACTATCTTCCACTACTATTGTCACCATCATCGTCACAACATCCACATACTTCGACCCCCACCCCACTGCAAGATTTAAGAATTGCAACATTCAAGAAATCTACCCATGAGTATTCATACTTTTGTCGTGCTCAAACTAGAATAGCTCTTGGCGACTTGCAATCAGTGGATGAACTATATGACTTTCAGTCTATAATCTCTCTGTTTCTAATAGGTGTTGTTTTTGTTATCTCTACATTGATGGGCAAACCATGAGATCTCCCCTCAATATCGCAGCCAACGTTCCAACAGATCTCCATAGACGATTTGTTGTAGTAAAATTCGTGGGTTGAGAAATGGAGTTCTAAGCTATGGTGTGGATTGGAAATTTGTTGGTTTTATAAGGTTTAGGATTTTAGAGAATTGGAATTGGGTTTGAGCTATGGAGGAAGTTCCAAGCTATAAAACGTAGAAAACCCATGATTTCTTACACAAAATTTGGAATTGGAATTGGATTTCTGTTCCAAGCTGTATAACGCGGAAAATGAGGAGGTTTATTGGTTTGATTTTCGGATGCGCAATGGGCTGGAAGGTGGTTGTGGAGTTGTGGTGGTGATTGTTGTTTCTAGCCCGAGAGGGAGATGTTTCTGGCTAGTCGTGACTGTTTTGGGAGTGGGGGGTGGTGGGGGTGGGTTTTATATATTTGTTTTTATTTCTTTGGATTTTTTAATTAATTTATTTAATGTAATTTTGAATCCTTTTACTTTTATTAAATTTGGCCAAAATCATTTTTTGAGGTCAATTAACAGTCAAATGGATGGAAAGGACCCCAGTTGCATATTTTTGAAAGATTTGAGACTGTGATCGGCACAAAATAAAGGTTAAAGTAAAGTCTACAAAAAGTGAAAGATTAGAGACCGTTGTTGCAATTTTTCCAAAAACATATAAGCAATATGCATGAGAGATGTGTCAAAACGGATGGATATCTTGTTGGAAAATTGGGATTTTATTAGTTGGTTTGACCAACTTTTGACCAATTATTTTAGTGGGTCCCGTTAGTTGGACAAAAATATTTATTTGTCCGAATGTGTTCTACTCCATAAATAGATTAATGTGATATATTTATTTTCTCAAAACCAATTTAAGGTGAATGAGAAATTAAGACGAAAATATGACCACTTAAATTTGAAATAAATTGGAATAAAAATTGATGGGAAATTGAAAAAGTTTCAATCCCATATATTGCTCAAGTTTGAGAGTTGAGTTTGGGCCCCAAGGGGTACCTATAGTTTTTGAAGGAGAGGGAACCTACATGCTAGTAGGTTGGGGCAAAGCCCACACGCGCGCGCTGCCGTCGCCGTTCGTCCGATCGGTCGGCTCAACTCGATTGTTGTGTCTTTTGGACACAATCTTTTAACTTCTATAAATTGGCCCCCATACCTTGGTTTCCATTCACTCCAAAATCAAATCTGTTTTTATTCTTTTTTCAAATTTAATCATTCGTCCCTACATAATTCATATTTTGCAATCCAGTCTCGAAATATTATTCCGCGCATTTTAGTCATCGAATTTTTTGAGAGATCAAAACGTGAGTAGGTTCGCCGGGTCTTGTAATTAGTAGTGCTACTATTACAAGTCGAGATCGTTGTATCTTGTGAGACGAGTGCCGGAATACCATCAGCACCAGTGCGGGACATTATCGTCTTAAGGAGAAACAATTGAACTCTAGCCTCGACCATAAACATTTTATATCATTCATTTTCTGCCCGACGGTATTCGGCCCAAATTCATTCGCGGTGATATTATTACTTGCCACCTTCCAACATGTCTTTAGTTAGGCTCGTAATGACTTGTTCAGCATTTCAATCTCTAAAATTATTACAACCTTCCAAAAGAGGTGGTTGGAACAATTTAATTGGATTGCATCTATCAAATAATTCATTAAGTTCTCGTCCATATTTGTATCATACATACATATTGCATGAATTGTTCCCTGCTTGTCACATATAACGTATATTGAGAGGTTTGTCACACTGAAACAGTGTTTTAATTGCATTAATTCAAGTGAAGGAAGACGTGCTAGATCACTGGTGGAATCGCCGTGAAGACTTGATTATATTTATGAAATTATGATAAAGTACGTAACTAGAAAAATGTCCTCATGAAATTGATTTCAATAAATAAAGCAACATTATTTTGTAAGTGCTAGACATCAAGTTCACATTTTATGTTGCGCGGTTTTATGTGTCGAATGACTTTCAAAGTCGAGTCCCTCATAGAGATGAGTCTTCTATACTTCTAAATTAGTGAAAAGAAGTTGTAGTGATTAGATTTAGCAAGGTGCGTTTTTAAAAATAAAAAATAAAAAATCTTATTTATACATCAACAAAGCCATAGAAGGAAAGATTTTAAGCACCCAAAAATGTTCTTCCTTGGGTGCTCTAACGTATCAAAAGTGTCTTTACAAAACTAGCATTTCTTATAAAAGGGTAAATAACACAAAACATCCCTACCTTTCAATATTATTGTGTAGCCGGACTGCATTCTCATGGTCTTTAGTGGGAAAAAAATAATTAAAAAACCTGAAAAAAAAACCCCCACATGAACCAGGTTGAAGTGGTGTGCAAGCCGTCAAGCCTGGACTCATCTTTGGTACAAGTTTTTCACGAATATAATTACAATCTTCCAAGAGAGAGTGGACCGGCTCATCCACTTTGATACTACGAATTAAAAGTAATATTATTTAGCATCACTAATTTTATAACTTCAGTTTAAGTGGCACTAAGTTTCATTAAATAAAAAGTACAATAATGAATCACATAATTTCACATTTATTGAACATATTACATGATGTCACGTAGATTGAGGCTAGGAAGCATTATTCACAAAACAAATTTCTTTCAAAAAATAATTGAAGGTCGCAGAGAATGAGAGGTTTATTATGCTATGTGGTGCTTGCCTTCAATCTTTAATTATAACCTTCCAAAGGGGTAGTTGGGACTATTTAATGGGATTGCATCTGTCCAATAATTAATTAAGTTCTCGTCCATGTTTGTATCACACATACATATGCTTGAATTGTTCCCTGCTTGTCACATATTGAGTATAGAGATTTGAGAGGTTTGTCGATCGAAATGAACTAAACCGGGTCTGATTCAGTTCCTGAAGATACGACTGCTAATACCCTGTAGGTTAACACGCGCGCACATATATTCATGTACATCACAGCATTTCCTTCTGCTTTTTCATCAGAGAGGACCACTTTAGATCACTGATCAACTCAATCACTTTTTATCCATGACCAATCTTATTATATCCAATAAACAGCACAACTTTCTCAGTATACATTAGATAGTATACAAGTATTCCCCAACATTTGCCATGACTATAAAAATCCTAGTTCAAGAACCAAAAAACAAGTCTATTTCCTTTGTTATAAAAAATGAGCCAACTTTCTTGTTAGCATCTATATTGTGAAAGAGAAAAAGAACGAACGGATCTTCTCGATTTCTTCCCAAAAGGAAATTGACAATGGCAAACTTTGTGAACCAGAATTTTCAGGTTGATGTATGTGAATCTGGCTTGGAGATTCAGAAAGTTGCAAATGTTGCAGAGTTAGATGATGATGGAAAGCACACAAGAAAAGGTATTAATTTTTTGTTAACTTTTTTCGTCGTCTACTTATTTTTCCTTTCAGCTGCGTTTCACTGCGTGTGGTGGCCATTTTTCTTTGTTTTTGTAATTTGATATGAAAAAACTCGACCCAATATTTGATAGTCTACTGTAAGATGATACAAACGTCTTGTCCTTTATAATATTTACCCAGTAAAAAAAAATCAAATTTTCTGTTAAATCCTTATGTCTCTTGGATCGTAGTTCTACTTGTTAGAGCACGGACTTGTTGAGGTGCTGTGGTCGTAGAAACTACAATCCTTAACCAATTAAACTCTAAATGCAAGAAAATATTGAACATGAAAATTAAAGGCGAGCTTATTTGGTAGAGCTACTTTTATTAAAAACTTGATAAAATTAGTCAAATTTCATTTTTGATCTTACATTTCATTCCATCCACAAAGTTTATTCACTTTTAATAGCACGTTTTATAGAATTCACAATTTTTATCAATTTTATTTGCTAAAAATCTATATTAAACAAACACTTCATATATAAATGAATTATTTTTGAAACCATCAATTTGCAAATGTTAGTATATTTAATTATTTATGACCATATTAATTGAGTGTTGGTAGTATAAATATCATTTACTGTTTCCAGAAGAAATTTGGTGGGTGGTGGGACTGGGAGGCTGACGATCGAGTGGCGGTGCATGGGCGGCGGTGAGCGTAAAAAGTGGGGAAAGCAATTTTCTCTTCCGAAGCCAAATTTGAGAGAGAATAACTATTAGACCCTGTTTGGTGGCCATGTTTCTGAAAAATAATATTGTTTTGATTAATAAATTTTTGAGAATGTGTGGTTAAAAAGTAAGTAAATTTTTTTAATTTACGATTAGAATATTTTATTGTGTGAATTTATAATTGAAAATGAGTATGTAAACTTAGCCCCTATTTGATTTGGATTAAAATCTCAAATCAAAATCAACAATTAATTTTAACCACACATTTCATAGCACCAACAACTTTTCAATCACATATTTCATCAACTTTTATTAAAATTTACTAAAAATCTGATTTTAATCTCTACCAAACAAGGGCTTAATCTCACTCACTCATATTTTGACTTTATTTTAGTTCATCATCCTTTTGCCTCATTCCTTGTTGCATTTCCGATCCTTTTTTCGCAACTTTCACGCCACTGTGAAGCAGTAGAGCAGTGGCAGAGCCACGACTCGAACTCAATGTGGACAGAATTTAAGTACAATTTCTTTTTTTTCCAAATACAAAATATAATAATATTTTTAAAATAAAGATATTATATGAAAAAACATCTCATATTTCAGTTCAGTCCCACCTCTTTCCACCACTAGTAGAGTGGATAGGGAAGGGAACAGATTAGGTGGGATGGAAAGGTAATATGAGGGTGGGGGCGAGTAAAAAGAAAAAAAGAAAAAAGAAATAGATGATACGAGGAAAGTAAAGTTTACTTTTAATAAAGTTAAATACGATATTTGATCATTTGACGTATAAAATGTAGGCTTTTTTAAAAAATAAAAAATAAAAATTAAGGTGCGCAATTTGCATGTTGACCGTTACAAGAGGGCCACTTCAAATGATTGACATAAAGGAACATATTGAACTAAGTGGCAAAAATTAATTTATGTAGCATATATTGAGCCCAGCTTGATACCGATTAAAATTTGGATAATCAAAATCAATAATTAATTTTAATTATATATTTTATGGACTCCACAACTTTTTAACAACTCATTTCATTAACTTCGATCAAAATCCTCTAAATATTATTTTAATCCCCACCTGACATGGGCTAAATTTATTGAGAATAGAAATTAATTTATTGCTTAATACAGTTTATTAACCTAGTACTATTTGGCAAAAGATATAAATTTTAAATATAATTTATTTCAATATACAGTGGGATCGATAAGTACTATATATCCACACCTAATTTCTACTACTTTATAAGCACATTCATTAACAAACACTTGTCAAATATATGCTAAGGTTAAAAAGATTACTTTTAAGTTAATTTACTTACAAGATTATTATTATTATTATTATTATTATTATTATTATTATTATTATTATTATTATTATTTTTTGGCTTTCAAAAATACCTTTGTTTTTCCTTAAAAAAATTTAGAAAATTATACTTTTATTTTTTAAAAACTTAGCTAAACATGCTCACTTAAATGTTGACCATTACTCATTGTAAAATAGAATCTCAATACAAAGAAATATGATATGTATAAATACTTATTTAATACGTTTGATTGAATGTGTCAACTTATCAACATCTTATATATATTAGGGAATGTTTGGACGGCAAGTGCACACATAATTACCGCAATTATCGGCTCCGGTGTCCTTTCACTGGCATGGGGGGTGGCGCAGCTTGGATGGATAGCCGGAATAACAACTCTTTTAGTTTTTTCCGGCATCACATTTTATACCTCAAATCTCTTATCCGACTGTTATCGTTCTCCGGTCACCGGAAAAAGAAATTACACTTATATGGAAGCGGTAAAAAACAACCTAGGTAAGGCTGCATGATTTTCATGTTAATTAAATATATTATCAATCGACTTATTTAAAAGTTTAAATAATTAAAAATTGAAAGAAACTATTTATTTATGACTATTTTGACATTGAATTAATGTATCCACTGGACCAATCAGGTGGAAGAATGTACATGGCTTGTGGAATGGTTCAATATGCCAACCTATGTGGAATGATTATTGGATATACAATCACTGCATCAATAAGCATGGCGTAAGTATATATACTTGTCACTTGATAATGATTATTCATTCGCGCACTCGACTTGTTCCCAATATTTTGTCAACGTTACATTTCTAAGTAATACGAAACTCAGGCTTCAATAGTAGTGATATATTTACAAGCGTCCACATATTATGTTCCTATTTGACATTCATTATTTTAATACTGTTCAATTCTAATACTCATTTTCAATCACACATTTATATAATAAAATATTTTGCATGTAAACTCAAAAATTTTCCTACTTTTTAACATCATATTTTCCAAAAAATTCACTATTCAAAACTACATTTTTTTTTTCAAAATAAAGACCATCAGACATGGGCTATATGTGCATGAAACTCGACTAGTTCACAAGATTTTGTCGATATTACAATTTCTAGACCAAAAAAAAAAATAAATTAGAACTCAATTGACGTTGGACATCATTGTGTACAACTCTACTCGACTTGACTCTTTTACAAGATTTTGACGATATTATAGTTTGTGGACAATACAAGAATCAAGTCACATCTATATGATAGTCATTATCAATTAACGCACGCACGTAACTGTGTACACAACTCGATGATATCATAGTTTGTGGACAACACAAGAATCATGACACGGAATTGTGTACACACCTTGACTTGTCTTATTCACAAGATTTTATCAATGTTACATGTCAAGACAATACAATAATCGGAACTATATTGATGGTGATAATATACACATGCACACACATCAATACATATGCTATTTGACTCGACTTGTTCAAGGTATTTTGTCAATGTTACATTTCATGACAATGAGAGAAATTCGACCTCAGTTGACAATGACATTCATGTGCACATACAAATCGCGCCTTGTATGACTCGATTCAATTCATCAACTAGATTTTATAAATGTTGTCATTTCAGGGCAATACAAAAATCAGATTGCTTTCACAAAAGAGGTCATGAAGCTCCATGCAGTGTCTCTCACAATCCCTATATGATTGCATTGGGAATATTGGAAATATTTTTGTCTCAAATTCCCAATTTCCACAAATTATCCATGCTCTCAGTTGTTGCAGCAATTATGTCTTTTGGGTATTCTTCTATTGGTGTTGGACTTGCATTTGCAAAAGTCATTTCAGGTATGATTTCGTGTAAGAAAAAATTAACTTATCTAATATCTAAACACGTTTCAAGCTTAGCCAAACATACTCTCAGTACCACATAACTTGGCAGGCCAAGGAAAAAGAACCACCCTTTCAGGCGTGGAAGTCGGAATTAGCTTATCGGCAGCTGAAAAGACGTGGAGAATGTTCAGAGCTCTCGGAGATATTGCATTTGCTTACACATATTCTCAAATTTTGATTGAAATTCAGGTAAATGAATCAAAATCATTGTAACCGATAGCATGTTTGATATTTCGTTAGCTTTACTACATTTTGTTTCAAAGTGGTCATTGTGTTTACGTACTTTGATAGTTTTACTAATAATGTATGATGAGGAGATCTTTCACGTTAGACATTTCGTTAGAAAAAGGAAGAGATTTTAATGGAGCGGCCAAATTAAACGAAAAATAAACTTCTTTTTCCACTTTGAAAAATAAAGTTCCATAACTAACAAGAAATTTCGCTGTTAGACGAGTGCTTAATGGTGCTTTTAATGCTTCGTTATATTTAATACTGTCCAATCCAGCTTATCGTACACAGTGTGATTGCTTGACTTGACAAAAAGGATTACTTTATGATGCATTGTTTATATCTTGTAAGGATACTTTAAAAGCAGTACCTCCTGAAAACCAAGTGATGAAAAAGGCCAATTTTATGGCTGTTTCAACTACAACAGTATTCTATATGATGTGTGGGTGCTTGGGTTATGCTGCATTTGGGAACAATGCTCCAGGCAATTTGTTAACTGGATTTGGATTTTATGAGCCATTCTGGTTGGTGGATCTTGCCAATTGCTTCATTGTAGTGCACCTGGTTGGAGCATATCAGGTTTAAACTCATTCCTTTTCCTTGTGTTTTTTCTTCTTTAATACTGTCTATACCAGAAAGATGCGAAATCCTTTGCACACTTCTTCTTCTTCGTTACACTTAAAATAAATTGTGAACCCCTATAAGTCTTTTTGTGTGATTTGCATGTTGTTAATCAGGATTAGGGTGGAATAGTGATGATTTTGAATTGTTTGAACAGGTATTTTCACAGCCAATTTTCAGTGCGTTTGAATTATGGGCAATCAAGAAATGGCCCAACTCAAAGTTCATAACAAAAGAATACTTCATAAACATAGGAATTGTCAAAAAACATAAGTTGAGAATCAACCTTCTGAGGATGATTTGGAGAACTTTATTTGTGATAATGGCAACACTTCTTGCAATGTTGTTTCCCTTCTTTAATGACATTCTTGCCCTCCTTGGAGCCCTTGGATACTGGCCTTTGACAGTGTATTTTCCCATACAAATGTACATTGCAAAGGGTAAAATAAGGAAATGGAGTTGGAGGTGGCTTGTTCTTCAAGTCATAAATTTAGTTTGCTTGCTTGTTGCATTGGCAGCTGCTTGTGGCTCAATTCAAGGACTAAATAAGGCTCTCAATACCTACAAGCCCTTCGAGGTTAAAGAATAGGGATTTCTTTCGACTTTCTATGACACGGGAAAGACGACTGCAGCTTGAGTCGAAAGCATTAAACATGATCGTCAATTTTTCAAGTATTTTGATTACTAGAAGTTTTCACTTTTGGCATGGTGAACTCCATGTGAAAGGCTTGCATGACACGCAATTAGCTCAGTGGAAGAGCTCATTGTAGTAGTCATTGTTTGATCTACTTGATTTTGTAATAAGATGATATTATTTTTTTTTGTAAGTGTTTTCCCCTTGGGATGAGACATGTATAACATGAAAAAAGACGAGTTCATGTGTCAGGTTTAAATTCAGGTCGGAGTATTTTTACGCAGGAAAATCACTTTTTAGCTTCTTTTTGTTGTCTAACATCGTACGTTCCTCTTCACGACACAAGCCATTCAAGTATATGAGCCAGAAACATAACATTAATTGACAAATTTACTTTACAAACCCACTTGACATGACACAAAGTATTGCTCCAGTTAGTAACGAAAAAATGGAGTTCGTCGCCAACTTGAAAGCTTCAAGTTTAGATACGAGACGATATAGTAGAGGAAAAGAAGGAGACAGTTCGGTCACTTCGGTGCATTACCTGAAGCAGCATAAAGCTTTTTTTTAGCACTTAGTCCGGTCTTTGTGTGAGATCCAATGAACTTGAGATCTTCTACCTATAAGATTGACCAAAGTGAAATGCTGATTTACTAAAGGTAGGGCTAACCAATTTGGGCAACTTTCAACGTTTTCATTTTTGAACAGAACTTCAACTCCTTGAAAGGGACCAAATCGGTTAAATTATTGTACATCGTATGTGAGTAAATTGGGGAGAAGATAGCACGAAAAATTAGGGTCGACAAAACTTCAACTAGGAGATTTAAATGATAAGTTCTACAAGAATGCTACTATTCTTGAATAGCTTGGAGTCTAGTAAGTATTAACGAGTTCGATTCTAGAAAATTCAATTGTAATGAAAAACTTTAACAAGTTCAAAATCACACTTAAAAATCTCTATTAAATACTCAACAATATAAATTTTGGTAATTTTTTTTGTACTCAATACATAAAATGAAGATATTTCAAGTCACACCCCGCCTCTCGAAAATCTCCGACAGGCCCGACCATTCACTGTGATCCCTAAAAATAGTTTTCAACCCTTCATTATAGTTGCACAATTTATCGTGAACAACGAAACAACTAAATTTTCTTTAAATCCCGGGTTGAACATTAAGTCTCACATGCTCTACTTTATAAAATTATTAGAGCTTTTTTTTTTTTTATGGTGTTTAGAAACTTGAAACAAATTCATTTAACTAAAATTTGGTCACAATTTTTGTCTATAGACTGTTTGTGCAATTACAATTAAAAGTTGAGAACGTATTCGTTTGTTTAAAAACAATTGAGGGTTATCTTAATACATAAGTAGTAGATCGATGACCAGTTATGCAATTTAAGATAGGCCAAAGGGGGGTCTAAAGTCAGCAAAAGGAGAGAAATTCAAGATCAAAAAATAGAGGATTAACTTACTGTCTGGGTAGTAGATTGAGGACCAATTCTGCAGAATTTTAAGATGGGGCCAAAATGTGGATCCAATACCAGCGAAAGTTGAGGAACGAATGTCAAAACCAGGGAGGAAATACAGCGAAGTCCAACCCCACGGCGCCACCCGTTTTTAAAGATTCCATATGCACCTCTTTTGACCTTTTCACTTTCCTTTTCTCTTAAGACTACAATAGTAAATATAAATTTCCCCATTAAAATATAAATTCATATTTGTTAATATTATGTTATTATGTGCAAAAAGTAGCACCAATATTTCCTCTTCGCTTGTGATTGCACTTGATCGGAGGTTTAATTCCCACATCCGATATTGATTGTTGGGATGAAAATAACTAAATTCTTGCACTTAGTAAAGAATTTTTTAAAATATTATATTTAAGACCCTAAATCATTGGTTGATTAATCAATTCAAGCTTTATCTGATCGATATATCAATTATTTCATCGATTAATATAATGTAATCGGAACATGTTGTAATTTGGGTCTCGATTTTTCGATTGAAAGATCAAACCTTTAATAACATTGATTATTACATCGATCAAACACAAACAACTAACCGCGTTAGTTTTAAAGGTTGTTTGGCACATATTTTCCAAGGTGAAAATTTGAAGTACTACGGATGAATTTGAAAAAAAAAATGATTTTTAAAAAATATATGTAAAAAATCTTCACAATGCTCATTTTTTGTTTAAATAAAAATCAGATTTTTAATAGATTTTGATAAAAGTTAATGAAATATAAGGTTAAAAAGTGGTGAATACCATAAAATGTGTTATTATAATTAATTGCTGGTTTTGACTTGAGTTTTATTTCAAATATTTAAGTAGGCCAAATATGGACATATTTTAAACTATCTTATCATACCTGTAACCATATTTTACTCATAAGTGAAAATATTACATATTTTGACAGTAAATACAAGCTTTTGTTAAAATAAATTACTCCAATCTATATAAAATCTATTTATAACAAAATCCACTTATAAGTAGACTTTTATTTTAAAAAGCTTATAAAAATTTCAATTTCGATAAAGTTCAACGATTCCTATTTTTATTCTGGTGAATCAAACTTTAAGATTTCATAAAACTTTTAAACTCTATTTGTTTTAATCAAATACAGTTAAAGTTATTGATGCAGTTAATTTGACACAACAAGAAACGTTTTCCAAAAATAAAAATAAACAAATAACAAAACATGGAAGTTCGAGGAGTTGACCTTTTTCGACAATGTATTCATTCCCGCATAGTATACAAATTGATAAGTGCATTTTTGTACACCTATTCGAACCATATTACTAAGCTTTTGTATCATTTTTAAATTGAATTTTACTTAATTTATGTTACTTTTATCTTATCTCAGTTCTAGACTTGTTTCTAAGTCATTAGTAAAGAAAGAATGATCAATTGGCCAATGGATGAAAGTTTAGGACTAATATGCATTTGAGTAGAAGTTTAAGAATTTGATGTATAGGATCAAGATTGAACAAAATAATGAAGAAAATGGTTGCAAGAAATATTCGCGAAATTTTTATAATTGGGTAGCCGCCTAGGCTAAATTAGGAAAAAAATTTTGGTTTCAATATGATTCCAACTCTTATGTTACCACGCATTATAACACATTTTAAGATATTATAGGAGCATAGAAGGAGGCAAGAAATACGAAAAATTGATTTCAAGACTCGAAAATTTAATTCAAACTTTATTTGGGTAATGTCGATTCTTCAATTTTTCGTTTGTTTTCTTCCTGATACGTTAGGTTAAATTTATTTGTGTTATGAGAACGATGAATTATGTAATATGGTTTTTAAATCTTTAGTTTTACATACTTGACGTTTAAAACACATTTTTGAATATTAAATGATTTATATGATTTTTTTTCTCCACAATCATTGTGCACGGTAGTTGTGTGAATGCGTTGGCCTATTTTATGTATTCGAAATAAGAAAAATAGGTTCGACATATATAAATTGTCTTAGTGTCCGATAGGAGATAGAAAATGCCGCTACGCTCTACGTTAATTTTTAGGTGTTCATAAAAATTCATGCATTTTTGCATATTTACATCTGTCATACAAATATAATCGGGTGATATATGAAAGTAGATTTAACATTATTCGAGAGAGATTGTAAAATAAAATAGAAATATTGATTCGTCAAAATTCTATCGCATTGTTAAAGTGTAGAACTAAAATTAAAGGGGATTATCGCAATGAGAATTGAGCGAGTTTGTTATTTATTAAATACTTTAAATTTCATTTAGAATAATTTACATTTAATTTAATTAATTTACTCATATTTGTAGATTAATTTGTTCATAATTTTATCAAACGCATTATATTATTCTTATTTGTTTCTATTAAGTTCGCAATATTTAAAATCTAATTAATCAATCAATCTCCCTGGCTATAAGTCCCAAAGATATTTTCGTGAACACAACTCACAAATCCCTGTGTTTTTCTCCATTCTGATTTCTGAGTGAAAGAAACAGTTAAGATTTGGATATAGCGAAGGAAAGAAAATTCAATGGAGTCGCAGAGCAATTATCAGATGAAGGTGATCAATGGAGAGTTCGGATACGTACTGGAAGATGTTCCTCATTTGACTGATTACATAGCCGATCTTCCTGTAAGTATCTATTGATTTTTGGTGTTAGTGATTTTGATTTCTGAATCAATTATTTTAAAGAAATGGAGTTAATTTTGTGGAAGTTTCATTGAATAATGGAAAAATGCAAGTTCAAGCGTCCGTCCGTAAGCGCAATGTTTGTATTAGTGATTTTGATTCCTTGAATCAAGTGTTTGATCAATGAATGATGAAGTTGATTTTGTGGAATTTTTGTTAAATAATGGACAAATTGGAAATTCAACTATCCAGAAGCTGATATTTGATCGTGATCAGCTTCTGATCTCTTCCGTCGTGGGGGAAGCTACTGTTGCAGGTTTGGGGATAAAATCGCCTTTTAAAAAAAAAAAAAAAAGATCCGGTGAGTTGCTTCTTTTAAGAAAACAAAGACAATTTTTTTTCTCTCGTAGCCGGTGATTAGCTTGTTTAGGTCGGTTAACTATTTATTTTAGTAGAATGCTGTCCCGTTGGGACTATTTTGATAATTGGTGGACACGATCTAACTTCCTAGACTTGCAGATATGGAATGGTACGAGAAAGGCAAAAAATTGTGATTAGGAAATATAGTGATATTGCACCTACTGGGTAGCATAACTGTATGTTACAAGTCAAGGAATCAACCAACTGTACTTTACGTGTCAAAGTCTTCTGAGATATTTGCTGTTTTGTTTAGGAAGCTGATTTGGTAAGATAAACTTATAATTACTACTTATTGAAAGCAATAGGAAAGATAAATGCTATTATCTAAATCGAGATGAGCAATATCAGTAACATATACATAATTTCAGGATTGGATGCGTTAGGACAGATTTTTAAGATGCACGGGAATTCGTGACGCAATTAATTATTGCTTCATTTTCAATTTTCCCTTGCTTTAAGGGTATTGTGTATTCTTTATCTTCTAATGCATGCATAGCACAAGAAATTACTACATAAACTGCGTCATACACTCATCACCAGTGTATCACAGGATTCATCATGACAGGATTTGAAAATCTGGGCTGATGAATCCATTTATGATAGTTTGTGATTGGATTAATGAAAACTCTCGCACTTTTGCAAATCTGATGTACTTCGTTTCAGACATTTTGACGCTTTCCACACGTCAAAATTGATTAGGTGCAACTTGGATGTGCATCGGGATAAAAAATTATTTTTCCACATGTCAAAATTGATTAGGGCGAACTTTTTAGCCGCATATCTGAGCGAGTTCCATACAAGTGAAACCAAGTTGAGAAACGCTAGGCAAACAAAATAATAAAATTAAGGAAATCACTTGTGTTAATTTTTTTTACTTGAGACTTCTTGGTAAAGGGATGATTCTAGACTGAACGCCTGACGCGGAAAAAGTGTATTTTTCATGCTTAATATACATATATTTTCCATTGAATATATGAGCTGCCAGTTCTTTTATTTGTTTGAGCTTAGCTACTCATTTTGATGCTTGTTTTTTCGCAGACTTATCCCAATCCATTACGATCCAATTCTGCATATTCCGTTGTTAAGTGAGTTACTTTTTCTCATACTTCAAACTGATAATATGGAGCACTTGTTTAGTTAGCTCTGTTGTTATTTTCAGAACCTTGATGATTACAAACTACTTATTATGTACACTACAATTTCAGGCAGTATTTTGTTCACGTGGATGATTCTGTCCCTCAAAAGGTGAGCTATATTTTTCAACTTTTCTTTATCCAGTGTACTCTTGAAAAGGTCTCATTTATCTATTTTTTCCCTTGTTTGGGGAGAAAGGGCTTCACATGACTGTACATGCCTCGCCACACTCTTCTTTCTTGATGATGCATGTTTATGTGGATGTAATCATGAATATGTGTGGATAAAAATCAGTGTATGAGCTATCCGTGGTCTAATGGGCTAATGTAATGATAAGACTACCGTAGAAGAAAGCAAAGATGACCATAATACATTGATTTTGAAAAGAAAAAATGTTGATTTTTTACTGGCACGCACATTTTTAGGATGCTGCAAGCAATGTTGCACGATTCTTAGATATTGCAGTATGAATCTATTTTTCTTCACGTATATGAGTCTAATTGATATTGTTTATCTATTAGAGTGTGAGGCTGTTAACTACTGTATGCAACTGTGCTCAATGTTTAATTTGATGAGGCTGGCCTATGAGTTAGTGTCTAGAGTACTCTACATTCTTTTAAGAATTTACGGATTCATATCCCATTCCACCGTATATTTCCATTCGGATTCAGAAAAATCAGAACTAGTAATTCTACGCACCTTGTAAGGATTTCAACCATTTTTAAAGGTGATTAATTCGGTTTGTTGGTCTCTTTGCAGATTGTTGTTCACAAGGACACTCCAAGAGGGGTACATTTTCGACGAGCAGGACCACGTCAAAAGGTGTTTCCTTTTTCTTCATAAGTGCAGGATATTCACCAGTATGCAATTTCACTGAACTGTTTCTTTAATGCACAGGTTTATTTTGCTTCAGATGAAGTGCAAGCTTGTATTGTAACATGTGGCGGTTTGTGTCCTGGGATAAATACAGTGATCAGGGAGATTGTACACAGCCTTGATTATATGTATGGTGTTAACGAAGTCCTTGGAATTGATGTAAGTTGGAGGTGCATTCACTTTGAAAATGATTAGTATAATCATTTGAATTTATGTCAGTGCTTGTTACCAAAGACTAAGATTAAAACATTTGGTCTATTGTTACTTATGTATTTCATCCTGCTTCCTAGAAGAATACATGAGCAAATATCTAATCCATGCCTCCATGGTATAATATTAACTCGTCATTCTGATTGTTTTAAAGTTCTTACTTCACTTCTACCGCAGCCGTATCTTTCTTTGTGTTTGATGAATATTCATATTATGCTTAAAGTTTTGTTCTCTAAGCACGGTCTCAGAACACTTGATATCTGTTACCATCTTCAGTGCAATTGCAGTGATAAAGACAGATTCTATTATTGTTTACATTCAATGAGTAATAGGATTGACTTGTAGATTGCAATGCCCTCTGTCTGCACTCTCCCTAATACTTTTAAGCTCCTGTTTGGTGAAAATTCAAATTCAAATTTTAATCTAAATTAAAGTCAGCAATTAATTTTAACCACACATTTTATGGGGTCCACAACTTTTCAACCACATATTCCATCAACTTTTATCAAAATTTGCTAGAAATCTGATTTTAATCCCTAACAAACCCTAAATAGAGTTAAGGTAACTTGAGCCACTAGCATATTCCTAAAATTCTTCTTGTTAATGCACACACAGCAGAATCAATAAGTAGGTTATTTTATAGCATTTTCCTGGTGATTCACATTATGTTTTAAACAACAGTGTTTGGATTTTAGATTTTGCGCATAAATCACATTATCTCCAGAGATGGCTAAATGGATCAAATAAGCTGGTTTTGGTGTCCATAGGTAATGTTGTATGATGATCATAAGTGTGTTGTGCAAAATGTTGGCTTCTTAGCAAAGTGAGTTTCGTTATATAGTGCAAAAAAGTTATGAAAAATTATTCTTAAACTAAATGAACGTTAAATGTCTGGTATTAACTTAAAAGGATGTTATATGCTTATGATTGTTCCTGTTTGTTGTACATTGAAATAATTACTTTTTAAATCAGGTTCTAAGTTCTACAGCTGTTACTTAAATGAAACATTGACATAAGTTGTAAGTTACATAGTTCATAGACTCTGGTTCTGGTATTAGACTCCGAAACATATGGTACTGGATATTCAAGCAATGTAACACATTGGTAACAAGCTCCATAGCTTTAAAGGATTTTCTGAATTTGTCATAAAAAATTTGCTCTGTGCATGGGGAACGTCACTTTACTGGGAAAGAAGGTGAGGGTAGCTGATGAAACAATATAGCAAATGGTAAATATATCTCTATAACTTTTATAAAGTGGGTTATGGTTGAATTAATTTGCACATTCCTAGGGAGTGTACTGCTTAATACAGGTAGTGAAGGAACCCTTGTTGGTTTAGTGTTGGCTTATTCATCAGCTGATGATGTTTTTTACCCTAACATATCTTTGCAAAATCCTATTTTATTACTATGTTTATCAGCTAATGGCGATATCTCTTTCCTGTAGGGAGGTTTCAGGGGTTTCTATTCTAAAAATACTGTTACTTTAACGCCAAAAATTACAAATGACATACATAAACGTGGTGGGACAATCCTGGGAACATCTCGAGGTGGCCATGATACCATGAAGATAGTTGACAGTATTCAGGACCGTGGAATTAATCAGGTAAGGGTGAAGTTATTCTTATAGGATTGTTTGTATTGTCTCTACCAATGTTTTGAATGTAACTTTCTCTTTAATATTTTGAACTACTGTTATGGCATTCAATATGCTACAGTCCATCTCTGATTATCAGTGTTATTCAGGTTTATATAATTGGAGGCGATGGAACTCAGAAAGGAGCAGCTGTAATTTATGAGGTATCCTTATTTATAGATGATTGCACCCATCTTTTATTAACTATAAAGTGCCTCCAAACCCTAGAAACTATTTCCATCGTGCTTTTCACTGAAAGGCACTGTCATATTAGCTTCCCGTAACTATTATGTACTACTTATGCCAGTCGCCTCAAAAGTATATTTTGTCCATCATTTTCTGTACTTGATCCTTAACCACCTTTCCAAGTCCATTTCTTACTAACCTAATTTGTGCAGTTATTCTTTAGCTCTACTACATTTATTGCAACTTCTAGCTGCTTTTGCATTTTTAAGCTTTCAATTTTCTACTACTTCACTCCTTCATCTTCTTCTATTCTGTTGTATAAAATGGCAGATATAAATGGATTCATGTCGTTTCTCAAAAAAAAAAAAAAAAAAAAAAATAATAATAAAAAAAAAAAATAAAAAATAACTTCTAGAGCTTGGTGCATAAAAGACTAGCCTCGAGGGATTTTATGAACAATTCAGCATACTTTGACACATCTAAAAAATTAAAAAAAATAATAATAATAAATAAAAATAAAAAATCATGTTTGATACTCAGTTCATTATACCTACTTTTAAATTTTAAGGCGGCAATTCCAGTGAATACCCTTTGTATTAATTTTCTGTTACCCTTTTCAACTTGTTCAGGAAATTAGAAGGCGCAATTTGAAAGTTGCTGTTGCTGGCATTCCCAAAACAATTGATAATGACATTCCGGTATCTGTCATCCTTTATATATTATTGGAGGGACTTGTTCTTTGCACAGATTCTTCATCTACTGTGATTTTTTTAGTCGCATAACAAGTAATTAATATGACGACGAAGAAGAAAACCCCAATTGCCATTTTAAATAACTTCCTAACTTTTAATTGTCAATTTGAATAATTTTCTTTTTGCCTAATGGTCAAAGGCATCTATATTTCAGAGATGAATTACCAAGTTATTCTAACAAAAAGTCAACAATTATATGGAATAAATTGCCCAGGTCATATATTGACGTTAATGCTAAAATTGTCTTGTGATATTATTTTCATTAGATCACTGTATAAAGATCTCATAACATTTCAATTTCATATTGCTGTCTTCTGCAAATGAACGTTTTTTCCTTCGTTTGCACCAACTTGTGTCACCAGTCACCATTTACCAGGTTATTGCAAATCATTTGGTTTTGTGCTGCGTAGTGCTGTTTTCTGCAAATTTATGGACATAGATTTGCATTGACTTGTGTTATCAGGTTATTGACAAGTCATTTGGTTTCGATACTGCTGTAGAGGAGGCTCAACGTGCCATCAATGCTGCACATGTTGAAGCTCAAAGTGCAGAGAATGGCATTGGTGTTGTGAAATTGATGGGTCGCTACAGTGGTAAGATAAACCTATACTATAGTTCAGTTTTGGCAGTAAATAGTAATATGGGAGTCGTCATTATATTTATTCTTTGCCTTTTAAGTTCCTGAGGAGTGGCATTTGTGAATCCATCTTCTTTGTAAAGCATATAGAAACTTCATGCATGTCCACCTATTTTGAGAAAATGGGGTTTGCTGTGTAAAGAGCAGAAGAATTGGGAAGGATTTAGACATGAGAAACAATGTTGTGAAATCACTACTGGAAACTGTTAAAGTGCCTAGTAGTAAACATATTATTTTCTTAGCAACTAACCGATGGTAAAATCAAAGAAATTGCAGAGATCGGATAGACATCCCCTTCGTGAATGGTGCTTCTTAGGCAGTATCTTTACTGCTGGCATTCTAAACCTTTCCCTGGACCTCTTCAGACTTATAGATAAAGTATTTATTACAATGTATGTTTACTCGGCTATCTTTTGCCAGCATTATCAAGTCCCACTTCTATCATCTTTGAAATTATATATGCAGGGTTTATCGCAATGCATGCTACTCTGGCTAGCCGAGATGTGGACTGCTGTTTGATTCCAGAATCTCCCTTCTATCTTAAAGGAGAAGGTGGACTTTTTGAATACATAGAGAAAAAGCTCAAAGAAAATGGCCACATGGTTATTGTGATAGCTGAAGGAGCAGGACAGGAACTTCTAGCAGCAGAAAGCGAGAATGCAAAAAATGAACAAGATGCTTCAGGGAACAAGCTACTTCAGGATGTTGGCTTCTGGATTTCTCAGAGAATCAAGGTAAGGATTATTATTTAGACACAGGTTTTCACAAGCTGGTTGATACCCATATGGTGCTTGATTTTCATTAGTCTATTACTTAAGAGGCCCCCCAATGATAAGACTGGTGAGATGTCAGTAGAAACTGTCAAAAAAGCAAAAAATAGACAAAAACTAATATGGTATGTGGTAGTTGCTTTAGATCTTCCAATAGATCTAGCAATAATGAACTGAAAAGCGGCTAGCCGACCCCTGGAAAAGGCTTTGTTGTTTTTGTTGTTGACTAAAGCAACAACGTTAATATTGCTGGAATTTGTTCTTAGGGAAATTTCTTCTCGTTCAGATGACAGTTCAAAAACTTCTACTGAAAGCATCAGTATGTCCACAAAATTCTCTATTAAGTCGATTTTTATATTTTACAGGATCATTTTGCAAAGCCACAAAAAATGCCCATTACACTTAAATATATAGGTCAGTAGCATCACTCCCTATCTTGTATGCTTTTGCGAAAAAGGGTCCTAACAATTTTCTTCGGCAGATCCAACTTACATGATTCGTGCTATTCCAAGCAATGCATCTGATAATGTAAACTGCACACTCCTTGCTCAAAGTGCTGTTCATGGAGCAATGGCGGGGTATACAGGCTTCACTGTTGGGCTTGTCAATGGTCGGCATACATACGTTCCTTTCAATGTAAGTATAATAAATAATTTCACACTTCTGATTTGACACTTTGGTTAATTGAGTTATTTTTATAAGATGTTTAAAATCCAAATTAGGTGTGATACTATGTCCTGCACAATTAGAGTACTAGTGGTTTTGTCATGCCAATTCTAGGTTGCTTTAGAAAATTACCATATTTTTCTCTGTTAAATTTTGTGTCTATCATGAGAATATGAGGATGTGTCCGGTGATTTTTATTTTTATTTTTTTTGGATAATTTTGGGTAGCAATGAGTTTTAACCCGAACTCTTGTGCCTGAGACACTGTCATTTTAGTACAGAATATGACAATCTTGTTGCATGTTGTGGAAATATATACTCCTAAACTAGTAAGTTCAATTGACCTCATCTTTTTCTTGTTGCATCAATTGAATGAACTGAAATATATTCTGCTGTACGATAGGTAGCCCCCATAAGGAAGAAAAAGTACTGAAAAACCAATTTCTATTGCTAACCAATAGTAGGTCAGACCTCCATGTCTGGAAAAAATATGTGCAGTTCATAGTACATGTAGTGCAGTTGTGTGTTTTTACTTAGAGGCATGAGACTCCATTAATGATATATATACGGGTGTGCTTTTCACAAGTTACTAGGCATAAAGTGTGGGAACTGACTTAAAGGTATAATCCGAACCAAATAACTTGTAACTTTATATAGATGTCTTATCTGTTAAAATGGTCGAGTGAGTGACATATTGAGTCCTATGCAGGGTTTATGGAATAACCATAGTATTATTTTTTCCCTAATAGCACCTAACCGTGATCAGATAGTTGTGATATATCAAATGTTACGGTAAGTTAGATTGATTTCCACATTCTTCTTGTAATAAAATGTCAATCTTTTATGATGTAGTCGGTGTTTCCTCTTTTTCCCTCCCCACCATTTTAGCTGGTGTGTTTTGTTAGAGAAAAATGTGCTACCAAGAATTTCCAGAATTTCATCCCTATCTTATCAGCATCTAATTTTATACTCCCATTACAATCATCCATCGAAAGACAAATAGTAGAAAAGAACACCTTTTTTATGAAGAGCTACTGAGGTAGTCGTCTTGGTCACATAATATGGCCATTTGCAAGAGTTTCTATGTGAGTGTTCAAGCATGTGATGTAATGATAGTCTGGACTTGTTATTTTTGCGTATATGATAATTTTTCTTTTTGTTGTGCAGCGCATCAATGAACGGCAAAACAAGGTTGTCATAACCGACAGGATGTGGGCAAGGCTTCTGTCTTCTACCAGTCAACCGAGTTTCTTGGGACCTAAAAATGTCGAAGAGGCCAAAACTGAGCAAGTGCCTCCAACTCAAATGCTGAATGATGGGCATTGTGAAGATGAGAAAACGGGAAACTAAATCCACCAGATATGTACTGATACTTGTTTTGAGGTATCCCATTATGCAGGATTAATCTGATCATGTAGAAACTTGTTGTATGATTACCCCTCTATTACGGTATATTATTGGCTGTGGGTAGTGACTATTTAATATTGACGTTTCATTGTTAGGGGAAATTAAATCTAAAATGCTCTGTTTGTATCTCTATGAAACAAGTATTGTCTGTGACTCTGTATCATCTCCTAATTTTGATTTTTGTATTGATAAATACGTCCATTTTTTATGAATATAAATACATCCTCATAAAAAGACAAATCAAATTAAGTAAATTTGTATAATTACTCATTAATGGTTAAGCAGTTATTGTCTCACTAACCCGTCATCCTTCATATTCCCACAACCAATATACACACATCTTCTGTGCAAGAGCTGCAAGTTTGCACCATAACAAATAAGTACTTGAAAAGTACATTTTTAATTGTTTTACAATAGCTATTTTAAATGATAAAAATTCGCAATTGAAAACGCTGCACCAGGAGGCCCTAAGGAATTCTTGACTAGAATTAAAGGACCTTGTGTAATAGAGAAAATAACTGAAATTATTTTTTAAAATTTTAATTTCTTTTATCAGCCATTGACTTTCTTTTCTTTCTTTCTTTTTTTTCAAAAATCAGTTCATCCCATGAATGTAACTATTAGGTCACATAGATTAAGTCACCGTTTGTCTCCCACTAAAATTATAATTCATTTTTTTCCCTTCTTAACAACCACGCATTTTTCAATAAAATAATATTACACGTAATCCCAAAACTTTTTTTTCTTTTTTAACCACACATTTTTGAAAAAAAAAACATTATTCCAACCATTAAAATTTCAAATAATGAAGAGCCAAACGAGGTTAAGTAACAATCACGCATTATTAAACTCCTATTCAAATCTAGATTTTAATCTAAATCAAAGTCAACATGAGATATCATCCACATAAAATGGGATCCACAACTTTTTCAACTACACATTTCATCAATTTTTATCGTAATATAATAAAAATCTAATTTTAGTTCTTACTAAATAGAGGCTAAGTCGCAATCACACAATTTATATATCACGATCATTTATCAAAACAGATCACAATCTTTTGAAATTTCTTACAAGTTTGTTAATTTTGAAATTGTATTCTTAAACTATTGTAGTTATATAATTTTTATTTGTAATATTAATGTATTCTTTCATCGCATAATAACGGGATTGATAGTGGTGCAATTTGATCCATTATCAGAGAGCAACTGGTGTAAATTGGATTAGCAGAATACAAAATGAACATAATGCAGTAGAAGAATGTCTCCATCAAATTATATCAAGGCTTACATCCACAACTCAGAACCCCAACAGGTTTCAGCAGTCCCACTCAACAACTGATTGTGCGACACAACTCCTGACCGGGCACAACATCATATCAGATCTATTTGACACAATAAGGGACATTTTACATCAAATTACCCATTATCGGGGTGCTGAAAATATTCTCGCTGGCATGAGGATGTGATTAATAATCAAACCCTGTAAGTACCCGAAGGATCTGCATTTTGTATGACCCAAGGATGCTCGAGAAGTTTGTGGAGTGGCAAGCGTCGCGAAGAATCCTTGACGAGCATCTGACAAGAATAACACAAGTTAAAACTCGAATTCAATTGAAATAATATGAACCCAATAAAAGTTATCTACCTGACTAATAAGGTCTTTTGCAGGTGATGAGACTACGGGTTTTGGAGGGAATTTAAGATCCACCTGAACAATCCTGTGCAAATAATTGGGAAAGCAATAAATATAACTAATTCAGCCAGCAAGCTATATGCAATTTCAAATCTTAAAAGTCACAGTTGTGGACTAATTTATTCCTCAGAAAATAGAACCGTGACGATTCACTTTAAAGCCCAATGGAACCACAAAGTCTGCATCGCTCAATAGTGGTATCTGAACAGCCATCCACTCTTGTTGTAAACTGGACAACCTAGGAAGGGCTATACTTTCAAGTTCAAAGCAAGATTGGAGGACGTCAGGTTTATGAGGAAGGTGAATTGCAACGAGTGCAATCACATTTGCTAAGTTAAGATTTGATTTGTAGGCATCAAGTGTTAAATGAATGTGAAAACTGATTTTAGGCTTATAGCACCCAATAAGGCACCTTCTCTTTAGTCTTTACAAGCCAGGTTTTAAAGGTGAGATTTTATTCCACGCGTCATATAACACCAAAGGATAAAAATTAATATTCTATCCACCATCATCACATCTGGGGGCGATTAAAAAAATTGCAGAACATATTTTTCTGTTGATATTTTGAGCAATAACCTGTTGCCTTCTTTATTGTGTTATCATTAGAGAAAGAATGAAAAAAACAGATTTACCGCCTATACGTGTCTGAGTGCTCTTTTGCTTCAAAAGGAGGCTCCCCGTAGAGAAACTCATAGCACAGGACTCCAAGGCTCCATATATCCACATTTGCATCATGCTCCACGCTCTCCACTGTAAATTTAACACCAAACTGTCGATCAGTACATGTTGGAAATGTAATAATGAAGAAATGTGGTTATTCATAAAAAATAAAAAATAAAAAATTATTTCTATACGGACATGGGGTCTTGAAAAACAATGGGGTTCATATGGTGTGCAACAATATTGTATCTTCCCCTCCCAAGATAAGACCGTATATGACTGAGGACCCTACTCTTTGAACAGGCATGCTTCATCTGGGAGAGAATGGATGAAATGATGAAAAGTATGGAAAAAGACAAAAACTATGAAATATGAAGAAGACATATACTTTTCAAAATGAAAAAATGAGTAGAATCCACCAATCTGAGTGTTATCCTGCTAAGTCTGAATCACTACATCCTAGAAAAATTATGTCAGCAGTAAAGCATACCCATTTCAGGTGGAAGATAATCTAGGGTGCCACACATGGTGCGTCTTCGGTTAAATGTATGCACTGACCAACCAAAATCTGCAATCTTTAGGTCGCCCTGGCAATTGGAAACATTATTAATTTAGTATAATGAGAAAAAAATGCTGATTTTCTTTCTAATAAACGAACAGAAAAGGCCAACTTACAAAAGATTTTATTTACCTCAGCTCCAACCAAAAGGTTTTCAGGTTTAATATCTCTATGTATCACATGCTTTCCATGACAGTATATCAAGGCCCGAGCTAATGATGCAACATACTGTGTTACATGCCCACAAATACACAAACGGTTACTTTGTAGTCAAATTTCCACTAGCTAAAAGTAAAATATTTTAACTAGGTAACCAAAAACATCAGAACATAAAGAACTTGAGATACATAGATGAGTTCTAATTTTAAAAAGTCAGACTGGAGATCAGAAACATATTTGCACTGTAACAAGTTGGTTTCCAACTTAGTCTCAATAAAAAATAAAAAAATAGAAGAGAAAGAAAACAACAAAGAAGGAAAACACCACTGCATCCTCCCTAAGTCTGTGATGGGCAGTTTGGGATGGGGCGGCAAGAATTGATGGTCAGGCAATAGGTTTTTCTTTTTTATTTAATTATTTTTTTATTTAAAATAAAATGTCCAATGAGAGTCTTTCCTACAAACTTGAAAGGTGGGGAAACCAGCTTGCTGTATTGCAAATAGGAGGTTGGGGGGGATCTCCAGTGCTGTTTTCCCTTATTAATGGAAAATGTATTCTTGGAAACCTCCCAGAAGAGAGAGAGAGAGAGAACTGGAAACAGTGCTAATATAGTACTCACAGTTGCAGCACGTCTTTCACTGAAGTGTTTGCATTTCTGTAGCTCTTTATAGAGTTCCCCCTTTGCGGCATACTCCAGGATCAAATACACCCGTTTCTGCATTTAATTTTATTACAGATAGGTCATATATAAAGTTCGCCTTCAACCATAAACCAAACAAGAAGGACCATACCTGATCATAAAAGTAACCATAGAGTCGTAGAATGTTAGGATGCCGAAGATGGCTCTGTATTTCAACTTCCCGGCGAAGCTGGTGCTCGACCTGAGACTGTTTCAACTGGCTCTTAAACAACACCTTCAGCGCCACAATATGATTGCTCTAATTGAAGGAAAGAGGCAGATTTTAGATTCCCACGGTTAGGAACTAAAGATTTGGATTGGATCTCATTGTAATGTTGACTTTGCTAGAACATGTAATAATGAGATTACTTTATCAGTAAACAATACTGAAATGCCACACTGCAGAAAACACTCCAAATATGTCATTAGTATCATATCTTGTTTACTTCCTTTGGAAAATATATAACTAATATCAACAAATCTCAAGGCATCATTACCGGTTTTTAATCACATTCCCGATCACTATGTTTAGCTTCCTAAAGGATGATACCAGAATCAATGGCTATCGAAGAATAAATTTAAAAATGTTCCCTTCTATAACCGCTTAAAGATTTTAGATGAGATGATTGGATATAGTACGACAACGGGTATTGGACCTTTGTTTCAAACCACAATGCATCAAAATCGTGCAACTATCAGGCTTTTAATAAAAAATGGATTGACGGGTTATGTAAATTTAATAAATAATTATGTTCCAAATATGTTCCCTCTGTAATAGTTTAAATTTTAGATGAAGTGGTCAATGGAGGCTCCACGCTGGTTACTAGCTAATACATCAAATATTCATTTTACAAAATTAAAGTTTCAAGCTACGTCAAGGAAGATTTTGGTCTTTCTTCTAGTGTAATCCCATGTCACTAGAGTCTCGTTTTTAGATCTCTTCCCCACACCTGTTTGTTTCCCCAGCCTAGGAGAGATGCAGAACTCTTGTTTTTTTAATGACTAGATAGAAGCATAATACAATCTGGAATATTGTAATAGTAAATAGAATCTTTTCGTATAGATTTGTGTGTTTGGCAATTTCTAGAATATGACTACTCTCTCTGGGAGTTGAAAGCTAAAACTTGATTGCTTAATACTGGAAAATATAGATTTTTTTTGTTTGCAACAAATAAAGTGCGTGAAATCATTCTAACTTAAAGTAGTTTGGGTATTGTACTTAAAATCAAGTAACTTAATAACTATCAAATTCCATGGATGAGAAAGTTATAGATGCATAAATTAATGAATTCCTACGAAGAGAACTTACCCTCTTTTCCCTTGCCAGATATACATGTCCAAACTTTCCTCTACCAAGAGGCTTTCCTATGTCAAAATCATTGAGTGTCCATCTCTTTTTTTCTGCTGCCACACTCTCCGAAGAAGCCTGCAATAGTATTGTATCATTGTCGCAAACATAAAACGTAATTTTATGCCTTTTTTTCCTTCACAGAAAATCTTTTTCTCTTCTGCAAGGGGTCTTTATGTCTTTCTAGAGGATCGTGTCTCTTTACTAAATTCTAGTTGTAGTGCACAATTTCCTCAAGAAATACCTCAAATTTATGGTAAATACAACACAGATAATTCAGGATTCACATGGAAAAAATTTGGTAAAATAAGAGAAACTCTTAACAGTGTCTTGTTTCACCAAAAAACTACTTTCATAACTTGCTTTTTCAGCATCACGGAATTGCATGATAATCTTCAGATAATCTTTTTCCAAGATAACCTTCAGAAATCTTAAAGAAAAAACAATTCATAAAACTTTTAAACAATTTAATATTTCCTTCTAAATGCTTACCTATTTAAAAAAAACGAAATGCAATGGCTGCAACAATAATCCCAAAATCAAAGAAACCCATAATTTTAAATAATGTCGGAAAAAACCTTTTTTCCATTTTCCAAAACACAATTATCGAACGGACTCAAAAATGGCAAATAGAATTAAAATCGTCAATCTATCGGACGGAAAATAGAAGCAATATTTATAAAATAACGCTAAATTCATAAAATAATTCCAAAAAATCAAATTTTTCCGTACCGTCTGCTCTTGTTGAGACTCCGCTGCAATCGCCATTAGATAATAAAAAAATTTATAAAAAAAATACTCACGCACTCAGATTTAGAGTGTGTGTAAATGTATCGATTCGATTTGAATTGGTAGTAGAGAGAGAAGGGGGTTTTGGGACTTTACATTTGCTGTTTCTGCAACGGTCATAACTCATATTTGAACGCCACTTGCCACGTGGTGCTGTACCACAGATTCGCTTTTCAAATTTATTTTTGTCTAGAATTCAGGTTATAACCTTAGTTTATAATGTCACGTAAATGTGAAACTAAATTTATTTAATTGTATTTATCATTTAACACTAGCCACGTAGATTGAAGTCATAAATCGAAACTAAATAGCTTTACTCATCCTTACATCCAAAAATTCGATAAAATTTCACTCCTTATTAATTGAGTTAGAACTTATTTCTTTTCAAATAGTAAGTGACAAACTAATATGACCCAATATTGAATAAACAATTTTTTGAAAAATATTATCGTTGAGAACGGAATTTGAAAAATTCAAACAATTTAAAGGGTTTTTCATTAAGTAATCAATCAAGCCCATGTTTGAGTATTATTTTGGTAAGAAAATTTATCTTAAAATTGTGATTTTTTTAAAAATGTGATGTTAAAAAAGAAGAATTTTTTTTCGATTTGCGTATAAATTTATTTTATAGAATAATGTATAGCTGAAAATAATATTTTTTTTTTTTTTTGAAAAAATGGGAGCCAAAATATAGGCTAAAATAGTTCCTCTGTAGTTTCATAATTTTCGCAACTTTGAATAAGGAATTGTTAGTATCAAACAACTACTAGACTTGTGTCAAATTAGTGTTAACTAAAATAACTTTTTGAGAAAATTGTGCGGTTAATCTTAACTTTTAACATCAAACCTTTCAGCCATAAATCGAAATGATAATTATATTGGCACACCACTTTTTATTATTTGCACTGCATTTTTATAGCGTTCTAGGTCAAGCTTTTATCATCGTAAACTTTAAGTCCTTAACCTTTTTTTCGATCCAGTCTTATCCTATAACATTTCATTAATTAGTAACTAAAATTCGTCTTTGATAATGGCTTCGTCCAAATAGTTCATTGAGAGAGCATAAAACAACTTACTTTTCCATCATGTTGTTAAAAAAAAAATTAAAAATATAAGTGGGGAAAAAGTACCTTTTTCCCCCTTAAAGAGTAGATTTTGATAGAAACAATCATTAAAGACGGAATATATTGATTATCGAAATGTTGAAGATAATAATACGATGAAAATAGTTAGAGATATAAGTGTTACAGTGAACTGAAGTTAAAGCGTTCCAAGTGTAATTAAAATATAGTCCAAATACTAAAAGTACAACGATGAATATAGTTGCCTTCCTCGAACCAGTTAGAAAATATGAATGAAAATTATGGGCTGAAAGTCGCACTTGTTAGCTTTGTAACACAAAGGTGGAGCAGAAAATGACACAAAAATGTGCCATTGAATAGCAACGGAGAAAAATTAAAATAATTTAAGTTAAATTGAATAACTAATATTTAAAATACAATCTTAAAATTAGGTAGAATTCTTCATTAAGGGCATGTTTGAGCTCTATTTTTTTTTTTTTTTGTCCAAAATGCATTTTATAATAGTATTTTGTCGAAGAACGTGGGGTCAAAAAATAAGGAAAATTTTTAAATTTGCGTGTACTATTATTTTATTTAAGAACGTATAGTTAAAAATAAGAGAAAGAAAAATAAAATTTTAAAATAATGGTTACCAAGGACCAAGAAACATATTAGTAAATCTAAAATCTAAGTATATATTACTCGTTAAATGTAAAATATTAGTCAAGCTCATCAATGACAAGTCTAAACTTTGTTCAGTCTAATCTATAAATTTATATTTGGACAATTTCATTTGTATCGATTTTTTTGTACTGAAAATGTTACACCTCTCACATGCGTGCGGTGCCCGTATAAATAAAAAAATCTCAAATGTGTGGCCCCCACACCCTGTTGTGAGCGTAGGAAAAAAAACTGGATGTACATGTAGCATTGTCCTTTATATTTTACTTGTTTTATTTTGGCCCTTGAATCTCACTTTGAGAAAAAAAAAATATTTTAAAATGATAATTTTTTGAAAAAATGTGTGTTTAAATAAGAAAAAAAATTGATTTATGTGTAAAATTGTTTTATTAGAGATCGTATTGATACAAATGAATTTTGAAAAAAAAAAATTGAAAAAAAAAAAGAGAATTCAAACAATCACATAAATTTTCATTCATAGCGTGATTAAAATTTCAACTATCTAAATTTTAATTTAAATTAAAATCAACAACTAATTTTAATCCCATGTTTTATGAATCCTCCACCTCAACTTTTCAACCGATCGACTTTTATCAAAATTTATTAAAAATCTAATTTAATCTCACCAAACGGGGCATAGTCCTTAATCCGACATGAAAATATCCAAGAATTACATTGCTGACCAAATTTATTACAACAAACACAAATCAAAACACATGCATGCATGCAACTACTGAAGTTCAAGAAATTAATTAAACTAGATCAAGTCCCCAAATGGCATCAATAGAAACTTAATCCCAAATTCAAGATTCTTGAACACCAGTTTCTTGCTGAACCTGATTTTCAGACTCTTTAGCTCTTTCCTTCACGTCTCTAGCCTTATTTGCAAATCTCATTCTAGCGTAATCCAGCTGATCCGACCCGGGTGGGTGTTTTCCGGCAACATAATTGTATATCCACAATAATGCCGCCAGTGCCACCACCCCACAGCCACCGGTGAACAAGAATCCAGCAGTGACCAAGAATAGAACAATCCCGGCTGGGATAAGAATCGGACTGACCAGGACCAGAATCGGGGTGGCGATAATCAGGGCGATCACTGTCCCGGTTAAGGCTAACCCGGATAAACCGAGCAAAACACCTCCGATTGTTGCCGCACTTAAGAATCTCATGGCTTGGCCTGAACTGGGGGACGAATCTTGGAGCCTTTGGGACACGGGTTTTTGTTGATCAGACATGATGGGTGGCTAGGATTCAAAGGTGGAGTATGGAATGGTTTGAGAAAAAGACGCAAGACCCCTCAAATGTATATATGCAGTACGAAGTGAGAGTGGAGTGGGTGGGGTAGGGTAGGAGGACGAGTGGAGGAATGGGTGACATTGAGAAACGTGAAGGGTGAGGGGATCAAGAATGGTGTGTCGTGTTTGGAGCGGTGGCGTGGTTCTTGTGGGAGGGAGTCAGAGGATTAGCCGTGTGGCAGAGGGATGGATACAGTAACGGCTTAAAATTCGAGTTTGAATTTTCACGTGACAAGATGATACAAAATTCAAAATTGGGTTAATTGCGCTGAGGTTTATCAGAAGATAATTGGAATTTTAACCCAGTTGCAACCGAGTTATTGAATTTCAATTTGACAAAATCAAGTCATTTTATTTTTAATTTGGAGCAATCAAGTCAGTCTCACTTGGGTTCCATTAATGTTTCTATTAAGATTAGCTTAAATGTCCCTCGTAACAAATGAAATACCTACGCGTCAATTCCAGATTGATAATACATGAGGTTGCTGAATTTTCATCCTAGTTTCGTTCGTGATACTGAAATTCAAACTTGGAACGATCAAGTTATAAATCCTACAATCACACCTTAAAGAGTTACGATAAATTTTCTCACATCATTGCCTTGTAAACTTATTTTTACCATTTTTTAATGTATTCTAGTAAAAAACCAATGGAATTCCAAACTCAAATTCAATCAATAGTAAAATAGCTCAATTGGAACTGAAAAAACAAAAAAGTAGTTGATCTAATATGAAAGAGAAATTCAACACTATCAAACCGAAATATAAATCAAACAAAACATAGAACCCGCCATAGTTTCTTCATAAAATCAAAACCCACAAAAAGTATGATGTAATAAATGAGATTTGATAAATCTATTAGGCCTGTTTGATGGGCATTAAATTCCATAGAATTAGGAATTTCTTTTCCATTTTCCACCTAATGTCATGTTTGATGAGCCAAAAGTTGATGGGAATTTGATTTCTTGCTTCTTGATATTTTCCTCTTTTTTGGGGAAAATCAATTCCCACCATATTGTAAAAAAAAATCACTTTAACGGACAATTTACATGTAAAACAAAGTCAAACGAACACTAAACATTGATAAAAAAAATGACTTTTTAGGATTTTTTTTTTTCGTTTTTTTTTAGTTTTTGGTAATGGAAACAAATTTTATAATCAATTGTGGAAAAAATTATCACTTTACTGGACAATTTTCATGTAAAACAAAGCCAAACGAACAAGAATTTTTAAAATTTTCCGAGTGGAAAACTATATCAATTAAACACACTTAATTAATAATTCTCTGCAAAACAATTTCTAGGCGATTACTTTCTCTGGAATTCATTTTATTTCTACCTATTTTCCACCATTGCAATCAAACGAACCTTTAGACACGAATGGCATGTGCAAAAGAACTTGAATCATGGGGCCAAGCACCGGATCACAAAAACATATAATATTCTTAACTTAGTTTTGCTCTATATTCTCCTCCTCCCATCTTCTATAGCAAATATGGCATGGAAGATATGTTGATGTAGAAATCCCATAGATCTTAAAATTTCTTACATAGACCCGAACTTGCTAGGAGATTCTTCATTTGTGAGGTGAGTTCATTCATTCATAAGCTATTATTGTTGATAACAATAATTAAACATTTCATACCCTATTTTTTGTGCCCGAGACAATGATGTGTTTGTTTCGCATGGTTTGATCCACCAATATGGGAATGAATTTACCGCTATATGTCTGATCGAGGATTTCAACTTCATGCAGACAAGTTACAACCTGTAATCCGAAATCCCAAAATGAAAAACATGAGTGGAGTTGTGTTTGGATCTGGTCATTTGTACACACGTTGTTCCTTGTGTGAATCTTCTGGTTTTAGGATGTATGTAATTTCACTAATTGAAAAAATTGTAGCTAGGATTGTTCATGTGACTTATCCCCTTGTATTTAGTTTATGATTCCCAAACATTGCCCTGTTGTTCCCTTCATTCTATATCAATTATATGCTAAAAATGAAAATGAAAAATGCGAACCTAGTCAAGTAACAAATTTGGGAATAATGACACAATGCATGTGAAAGGTTTGGAACTAATGGTGATACTGAAATTAAAGGTTGTGATGACAACGGACAATAAACGTTAGATCACCTTTCATACCAACCCTTCTAAGCACAAAAAGTCAAAAATACCTCATGTATTCATAACTTATCCCAGCTTAAAGCGACTATAAGCCATTCAGTCAGGAACCCAAAGCACAATACATGATGTGTTCTAGTCCAAAAACAAGATAACAACATACTGATTCCATTAACATAAATGATGATTAGTAGTTTATGACATTGTCCTATGAGATTGTAGACGAGTGACAAAATCAACCCAATGTAAAGTAAATACATTTCCCCAACCAAAAAGAAAAAAAAAAACACACACACACACACACAAAATCCGGATTTCACTTTCCAAAATTCAATACAAAACTCACAAAAAAGGACCAGTTCTACGAAGATGCATATTTCACATTTTTTGTTTCTTTGCTGGAGGTTTCTTGCTACTAATATTTCCCTTGCGGCTGGTACGTACTTACATTATCACTTGTGGCAGTAGATTTTTTGGACAATGATGTGCCATTCATCGATGCTTAGTAGATAGTTTTTCTAGTAGTAAATACTAAAGTGTTATATTATATTAATATGATATTATTGAAATTATACTTTGTGCTTTCAAAAGTTCTATTAAAGTCCAACGTCGGTTTGTCATGGCATAAATGATACATTATAAGACTATGCCCCTGTTTGTTTCCAATTATTTTGACATGAAAATCAATTTTTTGACTTTTTTTTTCAAAAAAGTGGGGCCCCCTATGACACAAGTTGGTCAAATATTCCGGCCGAGCTACTGTAGTAACGGTACAACTTCTGCTTTCTATTGAAAACAAACAGACCTATATATAAATGATTGAGTTACTCCATTTTTTAAAGAAAGCTCGATCTGACAAGTGATATCAAAGCTATACCCCAAGATTAGCCATGTGGACGCAAAAATGAATCCTCAAGTGCAGCGAAGCAAAGATAGTGATCCTAAGTTGAATAACGATGGGCACAAAATTTCATGGTGGTTGTTCTTGAGATTGTTGTACCCATGTTAGGAGGTGGCCCTCCTAAGATGGTGAAAGAGTTGAACCTTAAAATAGCAATCTTTCAATATTTAGCCCTTGTTTGGACTTCATTTTAATGAGGTTTTAGGGAAAAAAATGTACTTTAGAATAGTGAATTTTTTTTTTTAGAATGTATGGTGAAAAATAAGGAATAGTTTTAGGTGCTTAAAAAAGAAGGAACAATTTTGAGTTTACAGTATAATATTATTTTATTAAAAAATATGTGGTTAAAAAAAGAAAGAGAAAATTGTATAAAGATTAAGCCCCTGTGTGGTTCGGATTAAAATTTGATTTTAATCTAAATCAAAGTTAAACAATCAATATTAATTACATTTTTCATGAGTCCCACAACTTTTCAACTACACATTTCAAAAACTTCTATCAAAATCTACTAAAAATCTAATTTTATTTTCCACCAAATACCCTCTAAAATAGAGCCCAAACATAGGCTCAATGAAGAGAGATGGCTAGATTATTTGCTTGAAGGATGGTACAATGACATGGTACTTGTTTGAAGGTAAACCAATGAAAGAGTGTGAACGAAGTCCCACATTGTTTAGATGCTCGATAAGTGATTAGGCTATAGGGAAATGTGCTATTCCATCTTGTGAGTGTAACCCTATGGGTTGGATCCCAATTTTCTACCATTGGCAACCAAGGAATGTACAGGTGGATTATCAATTGGAACTATTGTTGGGGACAAAACTCCCGAAAGAGTGGTTCTTCTTAAATTAAATATCTAAACATGTATCTAAATAAAAAATTGACGAGTTTGGTTCGTTTCGGTTCTAAACAAAGAATTGAATCTTTCTAATTTCTTTTAATATTAAATAAGTTAAATTATTTTATTTTTTCTAAATAAATTTGCTAACTAATTAATTTAACCCAAACCTAAAATCTAATTTTTCCTATTTATAATTTAAATCACAAGCTCAATTTAATCAAATTGACTTAAGTTTTACACTAATATCTTATATACCGTAGTGCAGTTCTAGATAGATCGAATTGGAAGCTTAGTCGGCTTGCCTTCATTATTGTGAGCTCTCTATTCTTCTTCTCCAATGATTTTAACAGCCAAATTTATAAAGAACTCAACAATGAAAGGTGCAAAAAATATCACGAAATTGGATAATGTTATTTTGTAAGAGCCGAAATTGAATATGTCATTGGTTGAATTAATGTAGTGTTGTTGTAAATATTAAAAAAAAAATTATTGTAAGGAAATCAGGAATCGAACCGAATCCGAACAGTCCCATAATTTGGACCCGACAATTCCACTTATTAAACACCTGAAAATTCGAGTTCGATTCAATTCTTTTTAAAACCGAACCGAATTAGACAACGTTCAACCCTAATTGAAACATCTTTATATTTATTTAGGAGTATGTTTATATTTCAAAAATGCCTTGGACTAGTGTTCGACTAAATAGATCATCATAATTAAAAGACTATTTTTAATAAGTGTGATTATATTGTCATCACAATTTATTTCATCGTACAAAGGGCTAATTGCATTAAAGGTCTCCAACCTCAGCTTATTGTTGCACTTACATTTTTAAAAACATTTCTTTCGTGTTTATTCAAGTTTAAGAATATTTATTGTCATTTAAAAGCATACTAAAAAAATACTCGAATAGGAAAATGTGCTAACCTTAGAAGGCCAATGATAAAAATTGGACAAAAAAGTTACGGATATAAGTTCGACAATGAGCAAAGATTCACGACTTTCAATGCAATTAACCCCTTTTATAAACTAGTTAAACAGAAAATAAAGAGGGTAATAAAAATCGTGGTGCCAATACAATCACCATTTAAATAATTGATTTTTTTGGCTTTTAACTTTTAAGTAAGAATATTTTGACTAGAAATTAAAAAATAAAAGATTATTATTTCATCCCGTCCTAAAAATAGGCATTTTAAAAAAGAATTTCCCAAAAAAGTGCCTAATCTATAACCATAGGGGTCGAATTGACATTCAATAAACACTCGAGGCAAAATAATAATTAACCCAAAATATTGAAAAAGAAATATATACAGACTAATGAGACTATACAGTAGGGAATGGGGAAATGGAACATCCCAAATCAGAAAAAAATTGAATTTGTAGCAGTAAACCCCGAAACCCTAATAAAGTAAAATGCCAGTTCTCCTTAATCTCGAAAATTAACACCGATTCGCAGCGAGTACGTTGAAAATTCTCGACTGTTGTTATCAGAAGACTGTTAAGAATGGTATGTATTAAAAAAAATCTCTCTTTTTTTTCTACCTGAAAAACTATTGAATTCAAGGTGGAATCGTGGAATTTTAACCTTTTCTTCTTAATTTTTGTGGGTTTCAGTTCTCAATTTCAGCCATTAACGATACAGACTCAAAAAACCAATGGCAACCCCTGGCCCCCACCAAAGAAGCACAGGCAAGTTTTTATACTTCCTCTCTGTTTATGCATTTATATGTGTTCGGGCATAATTCGTAATCTGTTTTTATGTATTCTAGTATATTTTGATTTTAAACTGGGATGAATGGATGTATTTTACTGATTTCGTTTTTTAGAGCTACTTTGTAGCAAATGCCATGTCTGCAGAGAATTTGATTTGAACCCTTTTCAAAATTTGATAATGCAGCCCAAGGAATTTAAACATTCAACTAAGAGAAATGTCGATTGAATTTTACTAATACACATCATCCACCTATGGTATATGGTTAATGTAAGTTATCACTAAATTGTACAATCCTATGCGAATCATGTAGGTGTTGTACTTGCTGTGATGATTCCTTTCTTTTATTTAATTGCTGCACTAGTTTTCCCGTGTATGCTGTAATAATGCTCATAAACTCACTTTATTGCATAGTAAAAGGTATAATTTGGTAAAATCCTTTTATAGCCTTGTAAAATGTCATCTTCAAAGCTCTGTCATGCACTCCTTGCACGTTCCCTGTTTCTTGATAGTGTTATGCCCCTTGACACGCTTTTGGATACAAGTTTGTGATGTGAACATCCGAGGTATACCAAATCAGAAATAAATCACAGCCGACAATCAATTCCAAGACCACTTCAGTTAGAACAAGGAATGGATGGGGTGCAGGAATAGATACATGGATCATGAATAATGAACTGAACAGGAAAAGGAGGGGGGAAGAAAAGAAAACTTAACATCTAGTCATTCTCATCTTGTCTCAAGTATAAAGTTTGGCTGTAATACAAAGCAGTGGTAGCCATTATAAGTTTCTGTCCTGTACTTAATTTTCTTTACTTTATATACCAGCTCTGCAACTAAGAATTTTTTATCAGTTACTGACGCAATCAGTTGTAGATAATTTTAGAACTTTAGTTTCACAATGATTATCGAGCCAGACCTAGCAATCATCTTATACTCCTGAGCAGATTAATTATCTTTGCAAAGCATCTAACTCCCTCCTAATTCCCGTCCCAAGTTTCTATTAGAAGTTCTCATGATGTGAAATGACTTGGACATCAAATTCAGAGAAAAGCGCCTGACTCCATCCTAATTCCCTTCCCAAGTTCATGACTCCATCCTAATTCCGACCCTAATTTCACTTGGCACATCAAATTCAGAGAGAAGACTTGGACATGATGTGAAATGCTTATTATTCCTATACCTGATCGTTGCTTACTGAAAAGTGTCAAATTATGATTCATTCTTTATTATCTTTTGGCAGATTTCTGCCCCCACGGTGCGAAGTTGTGTTATCCATCTTAAGATTTACACAATCGCGACTTTTTTCTCATTTAGCCAAATAATCTTGGTAATTTATCAATAGTTTGTTTTCTTTGTCTTTTGACTTTTGGAATTTTCAGGAATTTCATTTATCACAAATGTATCATGATGGACTTTTGAAATTACAAGCTAAGGACTATGAAAAGGCTCGGAAACTTTTAGAGGCGGTGTTAAAAGACCCACTCGTATCAAATGCTCAGGTTTTACATAATCTTTAGTTTCCTTAAGTTCCCAAGAAAATTCTTTTGCTCTTTTATAGTTCCTTGCTTATCCATGTTTTTGTTTCTAGGTGGAAAATAGTGCTAAAGATGGTCACCTTTTACAGCTCAGGTTCTGCTTAACACTATGAATTCCTGGTTTCTTGTCATTGCAATTCATGTTATATTTCATGCCTCAATATTTTGCTTAAGTCGCCTATCATTATTGTGATGCTATTTATAGTATTATGATATTTGGGTTCAATGATATACATCATTAAAGAAATTCTGTTGTCCAGAGGCAATCCTGTAACAATAAGGTTTTCGGTTAGCTTAAAAAATTCAAATAAAGGAATCCCACTTATACATGGTTAGTTTTGAAATGCTTATAATGTTTATTTCTTCATTCTCGTGAAGAACAGAATGAATCAGTTCATCTTATGTTGTAACATGGAAATACTTATGAGAAAAATATGAATTATTTTGGGCTTAGTTGCCCCCCCAAAAAGCTATTATATAGAAGTTTTTGGTTTATATCCGATTTTCTATGTTAGTGTGAGATAATGACTAGTTAAGCTATTTACAAGAGAATGATGTCTTTGTGGTGTGGATCCCAATTGTGAACATTATCTTGCATGAGAAGAGGATTGTCTTGGAATATATTAGTTAATGATTCTTGTTTCACCAATTAAAGAATGAAATGCTCATTTTTGTTGCTTGCCATTTGTGATGTCAATGCACTGGGGATTGCCTTTTTAACATTTGGTATCCAATTAAATATTTCTTGTTCCTGAAGCAAGTTGGCAAGTCTTAATTTCTTCAAAGGCCCATTTGACAAATATCTGGCTTCTGTGAGTATTTACAAATTGAATTAATTAGGCATTAGCAGAAGTACACGCTAGGTATCTTCTTCAACAATTTTAATAAGATTTCTGCAGATTTTTGGCGCTCAAAAACCTTGCGACTGTTTTTCTTCAAGAGGGCCCTACCAATCATGAGAGTGCTTTACGCTGCTATCTTCAAGCCGTAGAGATTGATAGCAATGATTATGTTGTCTGGAACCAGTTAGGAACACTATCATGCTCCATGGGATCATTAAGCATCTCCCGTTGGGCTTTCGAACAAGGGCTGGTTTGCAGTCCGAACAACTGTAAGCATATAACTTTACTTAGCCCCTGTTTCAGCCCAATTTTTTGACAATATATTTAAAAAGTTTGGGATTTACGAGCAAAATTATTTTGTTGTGAGAGAGTCTGGTTGAAAATGAGTGGGGGGAAAATGAGTTTTAAATAATGGGGCTCAAATAGGGGCTTATCATATATATTTTCTGCGCGCTAAACCCTTAATTTTGTCATACTATCTTTATATTTTTATTTTTACTAATGATTATCATCTTAAAGGATTACTGCAAGTCCATTTTATTGGTTTTTGATCAAACCACAGGGAATTGCATGGAGAAACTAATGGAAGTTCTCATTGCTATTGGTGATGAGATGGCGTGTCTTTCTGTTGCAAACTTAATTTTACGGCACTGGCCATCTCATCCTCGTGCTTTGCATGTCAAAAATACCATTGAGGAGTCTGAACCAATCCCATTTGCTCCAAAAGGTATAGATAAACTCGAACCAAAACATATTCTTCTGAAATTTGGTGAGAAGAGAAAAGCACCGAATGAGGGTATAGACAAGGCAACGGAATCTAAAAGATTGAAGGAAAGCATAGAACTTCAGCTCCCAGAAGCCTCCTGGATAGCTCTTGCCAGCGAACTAAAGGAAATCTTATGTCCATCTGTGGCAACTGGTTCTGAACCAGGGACTGAGGGATACAGATCTGGGCATGTTAGAATAGGTATACAGTTGAATCTTTCTTTAGGAAATGGAATGAGTTCTGTGGAAAAGAAAGAACCTATATGCATGACAGCTGGTGCAAGCATGTCTGTCAGTAATTGTAACTCTGGAAATGACGGTATTACTATATACAAGGAAGGAGCCATATTTGAAGAACAACCTCAAGAGAGACGAAGCAGTCGACTTAGGAGTCGTAAACCAGGTAAAGAAGGATCAGATTTTGCTTCCAATAAGGATTTAGTTAAAGTGGTTAAGCAATTTCTAGAACCGTATGTGGTGGGCGGTGCTGGACCTAAAGAATTCAACCATGATGACCCCTTTTCTGTTAACTGTGCTGAAGATGTTTCCAGTTCACTGGATACACAGTATACTAATGTCATTAGATTTATCCAGAGAACTTCAGAAAATTTTGGTGCTTACCATATGAGTCACTTGCTTTTAGAGGAAATAACAAATATAGGCATTTCGTATCAGGTTTCCAATTCTAAAATCTTGGACTTGGAGAAGTTGACTAGGCACCGTGGACTGGATAGAACTCCTGAATGCTGTCTTTTTCTTAGTGAGCTATATTATGACTTTGGGATACGTTCTTTGGACTCAGCAGCAATGTCCGAATTCATGTCGGAGGCATCCTATCATCTTTGTAAAATTCTTGAATTTGTAGCTCTTGAATATCCGTTTCATATTATGGGAATGCAAGGGAATGAAAATTGCTTTTTGGAAGAAAATTCTGATCGGAACCATCAATTGGCAATTGATAGTACATCTTCGTTGAGGAACAACTATCCCTTCTGGGTACGTTATTCTTGGTTAAGAGCACACTTGTTTTTATTAGACGGTGACAAAGAAAAAGCTCGACGACATCTTTCTTTTGCATTGTCCCTTCTTGCGGACAAGAAGAAAATGAACAACTCTCTTGGTTCTATTTGCTTGCCACACTGCAAGGCTATTAAAAAGTTAACCACTGATAGAGTTCTCCATGAGATGAATTTAATAGAGGCAGATTACTTGTTGAAGAGTACTGTAACTGAGATGCTTGAGAAACACATGTATACAGAATGTGTTAATTTGCTTACTCCTCTTCTATTATCTGCAAATGACGTACATGTCGATGTATTATATGCCTTTAATCAAGAATGTAAAGGATTTAAGTCAGTTGAGCTATCTGCATTAGATGCATTGATCAAAGCATGTGAACAGGAGGAATCAATGGATGTTTCTATCTATTTAGATTGTCATAGAAGGAAACTACAGATACTTGTAGCTGGAGCTGGTCTGGAAGGCATTACTCCCAATGAAACACCAGTTTCAAATGCATCCTCAACTGAATCAACAGAAAGCCTATGCAAGCACTGGAATCATTTGGTTGCTGAAGAGGTGAAGGCAATTTCTCAATCTGTATCGCGGATCAAGAGCACCATCAGTCCTATTGAAAATTCAGTAAGTCAAATTGTTTTCAAGTTTTAACAACCACTTTTTTTTTTGAAAAGTAAGTTTTAACAACCACTAACCTTGTATGGGTGAAAACTGTGACAGCTGGGCTTTTTAAAGAACTCATGCTACTTTAACTGCGGCTTCTAATTAAACATGCAACCATAGAAATCAAACTAAAAAGTGGGGAGAAAGAAATGGCCACAGAAATATTTGTAACTGATAATTTTCTTTGAACTATTCATAGAAGTAGTGTCTTTCATCGCAAAGCATGAGGATTTTGAAATGTCTGGGCAATGCTGGTGATATCCTCAGTATCCTGCTCTTTATATTTCGTTCATTTTTAAACGTGTAAATTTCGTGGTACTAACTATTTGTCATTGCTTAGTAATAATACCTAATATTCTCTGCAACCTTTCCACAAGACTATTTAAGACGCTTGTCGCCATGGTATTTATGCTGATGGTTGTTTTGTTTCCTATTTAAGACTTGTCAGTGTAAACTTCTTGTTGTGCATCTTCATTGTCTTTGTTTTACCTATAGTTGGTAGCGATAATAGCATCTCTCTTAGAATTTTGTTTCTAAACTTCTGTGCATCTTTTTGGGTTGTCATGTCATACTGTTGGTACAATTGACAAAGTTAAGTGTTCTATTCCATGCAGAATTGCATTCCTATGACAATTGTGGGTGATATTCAGTCTTTGCTGCTGGCGCTTATGTGCAGTATTGCGGGTACATACTTCTCTAAGAAGTCCTCTGGGCTTGGATTTCCACATTCAATTGAGCAAACTGAAATATGCTCCTTTGTGGATGCTGCTATTGCTTTCTGTAAACTTCAACACTTAGATTTCAGTGTTCCAATCAAAACTCAAGTGAGAACTTGCCCCCTACTTCTGAGGATTTAAACTTTTGGTTTCATTCAGTAATATGGCGTGCTTTCTTATTTCCTACTAACTTTACACGCTACATTTCTCTTAAACTTTCAGACAGAGTTGATTGGAGCAATCCATGACATGCTTGCTGAGTTTGGCATCTGCTGTGCACATGGGATTGGTGAAGAAGAAGGGACATTCCTAAAATTTGCAATAAAGCATCTTCTAGCCTTGGATATGAAGCTTAAATCTAACTTCCAAACTTTGAGTAAGGGACATGAAATTAATTCTGCTCAGCATTGTTCACCTGAAAATCAGCTCAAAAAATCTGAACTGCTTTCCGATGGTTTTCACATCAATGGATCACATTTCAATACTGTGGAAGTGCAAACTGATGATAAAGATGAAGCTAGAGCTTCAGGAAAGGATGTTGGAAGGTTGAGTTTGGAAGGCCTTTACTCTCATACAGCTGTAGATAATGAGAAAATGAAAGCAGAAACTGACAATAATGTTGGTGATGGGCTTGATGTCCTGTTCCAAGAAAGAGAAATACAGAACAATCAAATTGTTGAATCTGGAGATGATTCAATGGAAGATGAAGAAGAGGAACTTGAGCTGGGTATTGATACTGCTTTGGATCAATGCTTTTACTGTTTGTATGGTTTAAACCTTCGATCAGATTCGTCTTATGAAGAAGATTTGGCCATGCACAAAAATACAAGCCGTGGAGATTATCAGACCAAGGAACAGTGTGCCGATGTTTTTCAATATATACTTCCATATGCGAAAGCCTCATCTGTAAGTATATTTCTTTTCTCCCCCTGTCAACATTGCTTCTCATGCACATTTCATTCGTATGATTCCATATGTACGAGTGTTCAGGATATATAGTAGGCGATGCACATACTTGATATCTGTTTGTCTTTCAGAAAACTGGGCTAGTTAAACTTCGGAGAGTACTGAGAGCCATACGCAAACATTTTCCACAACCACCTGACAATATTTTGGCTGGAAATGCAATTGATAAGTTCTTAGATGATCCTGACTTGAGTGAAGACAAGCTATTGGCGGAGGCTCAGGGCTTTCTGGATTCCATTAAGAAAGCATCTTCAATAGAGAGGTACAATATGACCAAGTCACTACAGTCATTTTCTGTTCTCAAGTGAGTGGGCTGGTTGTTGCAGAATTTCTAAAACCATGTATGGCGTTATTAATCGCAGATCTGAACCTTACCTGGAAGTCTATAGCAACTTGTTCTATCTTCTCGCTCAGTCTGAGGAAATGAGTGCAACTGATAAATGGGCTGGCTTTGTTCTGACTAAAGAAGGGGAAGAATTTGTAGAGCAAAATGCAAATCTCTTCAAATATGATCTACTGTACAATCCTTCGCGTTTAGAAAGTTGGCAGAGGCTTGCAAATATCTATGATGAGGTGTGATTTGGTGTTATATGTCATTGATATCTGTGAATTTAGTAGAAAAAACGAGGGAGACAAGCATCTCATGAATAATAATTTTATTTTTTTGGGAATGCAGGAGGTCGACTTGCTGCTAAATGACGGCAGTAAGCAAATAAATGTTTTGGGATGGAGGAAGGATGCTACTTTAGCTCAGAGAGTTGAAGCAAGTCGAAGGAGGAGTAAACGATGTTTATTCATGACTTTGGCTTTGGCTAAGTCAGTTTCCCAACAGGTTTCATGCATCTCATAGTAATTCTCGTCAAAAGAAATTGTTGATGTTTTTGTTCTAACACAGTGCATGGTCCTTTTTGCAAATGTGCTAGCAAAATAACGACTGGATTCATGGCTCTCCTTTGGAACATTTCATATAATGTTACTTCTATATTGTCATCATTTGTAGCTGCTCAATGAAATGATTTATCTGGCCCGTTTTCCTATAAGTTGTAATAACATGATACCATAATTAGAAATCAAGCCGTCTCCATGTTGTGCTGGTCGTGTTAGAATCAGCACACAAGTTTCTTTGATGTCGCTTATAAACTGAGTTAATTGTTAGCCTAGAGGCTTGTAGGTAGTAATCATGGTGTTGCATATTTTTTTTTTCCAACTTCTACTGTCACACCGTCACCACTGGTTTCAGGGTGAGATTCACGAATTGTTGGCACTAGTGTACTATGATGGAATTCAGAATGTGGTGCCATTTTATGATCAAAGATTTTCTGTACCCTCGAAAGATGCAACATGGAAGATATATTGCCAGAACTCAATGAGGCATTTCAAGAAAGCCTTTAAACACAAGTATCTTTCCTTTCCTCACTTGGTATTCTTGAATAATTTCATATGTAATGTAAGAGTAATAAGGGACCCTACCAATATACAATTTCTGTTATCAGGGGAGAATGGTCTCATGCTTTTTATCTTGGGAAACTCTCTGAGAAACTTGGATACTCCCATGACATATCATTCTCGTATTATGCTAAGGCGATTGCTCTGAATCCATCAGCTGTAGATTCATTCTACAGAATGCATGCTTCTAGAATGAAGTTACTCTGCACATGTGGGAAACAAAATGAAGAGGCTTTAAAGGTTTTGATAGCATGCTGTTTGATTACTATATTTATTAATTTTTTTTTTTGAAGTGATGTGATTGATCATGTCTATATGTGCATGCACCCTGTAGTACCATCCTTGCACACACTAATATGCTATTATACTAGCTTAAGTGGACGTTAGCAAAGACAAAGAAACTCCGAAAAATATAATTTTATTCCATTCATAAAAACATCAAACGCTTACACTAAACATAAAAGGAACCTAATTAGCTCTTGTAATTAATCTCCTATAATAACCGTCTATAATCAACTCCTACAATTATGGTAATCAACTATTTAATTAGCTCCTAATATTATGGTAACAAGTATTTTTCACGCTCTGCTCAAGACTAGAAGCTAGTCTGAAGATATGAATCATTCAAACTTGTTATAGAAGAAACATAGATCAAGAACAACGTTTTGGCATGAACATGTGCCAATTGTTATCCACTATGCCCAATGTCAATCTCCATCTTGATAAAATGTCCATCAATTTCAACATGTTTTATCTTTTAATGTTGAACAAGATTGTGAACAATGTTGATAGCAACTTTGTTGTCATGACAGAGCTTCATTTTTTCTATTTGAGCAACAAGTAGTTCCTTTAGCTAAATCTTCATCTATAATAATAGACATATTCTTCAAGTCATTGATTGAACTCGGTTTCAACACTTGATCTAGCCAGCATAGATTGTTTTTTACTCCTACAAGTACCTAAAGTTTACCCAATACATGTATAATATCAAAATGTTACTCTATCGGCCCAATATGTGTATGCTTCGACTTGAAGGTTATTATTTTTTTATTTTGAAAAAATAGAGACCTTTTTCAAGTACCCTAGCATTTTCTAAAGTGCCTCCATATGAATTTCACAAATGGAGTGCATGTATGGGCTTACCACACTAACAAATGCAACATCTAAATCTAATGTGTGACAAGTATATGAGCTTACAAACCAATTTATGATATAAACAATCTCAACTGTAGCTCTAGAATCTATTTTGGATCAATTGGAGTATTTCCCGATTTCTTTGAGAAGACCTAAGACACTTTGTTCGTGATATAAATATTTCTTTTCTAGATCTTGCAACTTTAATACCTCAAAAATGTCTCAAGTTCTTCAAATCCTTCATATTGATTATTTAATGTTTTCCTATCTCATTAGCATCATTACCGATAAAGATGATGTCATCCATGTAAGCAATCAAGATCCTATTTTTCTTCCCACTTTTAGAGTGTATGTCCAATAAATTATGATCACCTTGGCTTGAGCATACTTGAACCGACTATTGCTTTGTAAGCTCCTTGAATCATGCTCAGGGTTAGTGTGTGTCAATATAAGTACTTTAATAACGAACAAGAAACTGAACAAGAAGAGAAATGAGATAAAAGAAGAGAAGAAATTAGAGCAAGAGAAATAAATTTATTCATATATTCAAGGGTATCTATTACAATGAATTGACCTTCTTTATATAGAGCAAATAAGCTAAAATCAAAAGAACTTTTAATAAACTAGAACTGTACCAATAAATTAAAATTAATCTAATATAAACAAATCTAATTTGAATTAAACTCTATTTAAAATCATATCTAAATTCTATCTATTTCCATCACAAACTTTCCATCTTCCTAACTTATCTTAAAAACTAGGTGGTAACCCCATGTCCACTTCTTCCTCTAAATTGCAATGCAAGAATGCAATTTTCATACCTGGTTGCTCAAGTTGCTAGTCTAGATTTGCTGCAATAGGTAATATTATGAGCTGAGTTCGTCTTGTGTACAAGTGCAAATGTCCTTTGATAGTCAACTCCATAAGTTTACGTGAACCTCCTTACCACAAGTCTCGCCGTGTATCTATCAACCATCCATCTACCTTATGTTTCAATGTATACACTAATTTACGCATAACCGGTTTCTTCACTAAGGGAAGATCAACAAGTTCCCAAAAATTATTCTTTCTAAATATTTTTCTCTTCATAAACAACTTCTTTCCAACTTAGAATAGTTAGAACTTTAGAATGAACCCCAAGCTAGAAGAATTAGAATGCAAGAAAAATGGAATTGAGTCCATTGGGAAATAGCTTAAATGATGTGATCTGGCTGAAGAAGGAATGAATACAAATTAAAACTGAAAGCATGTTTGGGAAGTGTTTATAAACGGTTTAGATTATAAATAGATTTCAGTTTGGAAGTGTTTGTAAATGGTATAATTATAAATAAATAAAATTGAGTGGTGGATAAGCGGTTAGTACTTGTGGGTCCTCGAAATGTATAGATAAAAACTGGCATAAGTGTTTATGAACAATTTATAAACATGAGCCAAACGTTGGCTGAACTGGTAAGAAAACATCACTAACTAGCTAGAAGCAAGGCCACAACCCGCTCCGGTACCGCGTTGACCAACTCATCTAAATAGTTCTTGTAATTACTCCTGCAATTAACTGTCTATAATCAACTCCAACAATTATGGTAATAATTTGCTCCCTCAAATGTGGTAATACAACTATACAATTAACTCAAATTATGCCAATTACAACTATTTACAAAACTACACCGAAACGGACCAAATAAACGCATAGAAGAACTCATGCACTCTGTAGTTACTGATTTTGCTGTAAATATATTGATGTTTGCTTAGAGATTGTTGGTTTTTTGTTAACGCTGTATGTGTTCTAGGTTGTCGCAGCATATTCCTTCGCCCATTCAACAAAGGAAAGTGTAATGAATATTTTGAGTAGGCTTGGCCATGAAACTTCAGAATCATCAATGATCGATGATGATAATAATTCTGAGCCAGTAGACTTCCATAAATTTGAAACTGCATGGCATCTGCTCTACAGTGATTGCCTTTCTGCACTGGAAACTTGTGTGGAAGGGGAACTCAAGCATTTCCATAAAGCCAGATATATGCTTGCCCAGGGGCTGTACAAGAGAGGTAGAACAGGGGATATAGACAAGGCAAAAGAGGAACTTTCATTCTGCTTTAAGTCGTCGCGTTCTTCATTTACTATAAACATGTGGGAGATTGACAGTATGGTGAAGAGAGGCAGGTATAGCATGTGTTTTCTATTTAATATCTATACTGACATGAAGTATTTACCTATTTTCTTACTCTTTTATCTTTTTGCTGTGTTCTTTAAATTCAAATATTTGTGATCATAAATGAGAACTTCAAAATATAAGTGGTTGAATTTTGTAGTAATCAAACAGCTAGAGACACACAGTATGAAAATATCATCATAGTGAAAAAGGTAATGTAACCAAGTATAGTTGGTGTGTATTATAAGGAAAGGTCATTATTTCTCTCTTGAGGGCCTGTCAATTCTAATTTTGAAATTTTTGTTGGATTTCTCTTAAACTACAGCAACTATTCACTTTGTCTCCTCCCTCTTTGTAATACAGACGCAAAACACCAGGTCCCTCTGGAAACAGGAGAACCCTGGAAGTTAACTTAGCAGAAAGTTCTCGAAAATATATAACTTGTATTCGGAAGTACATCTTATTCTATTTGAAATTGTTGGAGGAAACAGGAGAAATCTCTACTCTTGATCGGGCTTATATCTCTCTGCGAGCAGATAAAAGGGTATTAGAACATAGATGCTTTTGACTTTTGCTTGAATTTTTGCATTTATTCCAGTATCTCACATGGTTGCGAGCACGTAAATATGAATTTCGTTCTAAATATATATGTAGTAGCATTTTTATTTCTTTTTGCATCTAATTGGTTGATAGATAGAAGGATAATACCAAGTTGTTTCTATTTTTGCTTCAAACAATTTCAGCAGAAATTTCATCAGTTTCTATTAAACTTTGAGCTAGAGGAAAAAGTTAAATTGCTTTTCCCTCAATATTCTGGGATTACACTTATAATTTATAACTTATCATCATACCTTTAACTTGAAGGGTAGGAAATGAAAAAACTCTCTTTACATGGCGACAATGAGAAACAATAGGAAAGAGAAATATTAATGAAGTGAAAAAGGAGTTCTTTTGTATGGTATCTTCCCTTGTATCAATTTTTAACTGCATATTTAAAACACTTAATTTAAACTACATTATGCCTCTCTCCTTCTATCGTTTTTTGGTCCATTTCCCTTTTCATTAATGATCACAAACTAGAGAAAGCCCCAAAAATGCTCTCTCATGGAATTTGTGGAGTATTAATTTTACCTTGCGAAAATCGAAACTGGTAATTGATACACAACAAAGTAAGATCTATCAAATAACTGGAAATGTTGGTTCTAGTTTTATTTCCACCAAAAAATTTTAATACCTAATCCGTTGTGAATACAGTTCTCCTTGTGCCTTGAAGACCTCGTTCCAGTTGCTCTCGGGAGGTACATCAGGGCCTTAATTTTCTCAGTACGTCAATGTGGGACTGATTTGGATAGCGCCAATAATGTCGAGCATCTGCTGGAGAAATTATTCTCTCTACTTTTGGAGCAGGTCAACATGTGGCCAGAGATTTGCTGCTTGCCTGAGCTCTTGAGTCCAGAATTGACTGAAAGCAATTTGTGCGGGTAAGTTCTGAAAGGGTTTGATTTCTTGGTAACTTCAATTACAATTATTTACAGGTGTGTACAACATCTTCACTACAAGTTTCATGCTGCCATATCTCATATATTGATTGATTTATCTCTGAGAAAATTGCACTGTTGATCCCTAACCTATTACCTGAATAGCAAGTTGGTTCCAATTAAAAATCAGCAAATTGCTCTTCAACCATCATTATTCTTGAAGAATGATTCCCCAGGGATGGAAAGTGCCTAAATCTCTGTCACATTGTCACATCTCCAACTTTATGAAGTTATATCTTGTTTCTGAACCTGGACTGAAAACCAAAAAAACGGTGTGAAGTTTGCATGAGGGCCACATGACGGCTGAATGATGACTTGGACAGTTTCCAGGACTAATTGAGAGAGTATAATGAAAGGTTGACTATCAACTTGCTCGTTTTTAAAAGTTTTGGATCAACTTCTACTTGGGCAATAGGTTAGGGAACAATGGTTCAGTTTCCCCTTTAACTTAAGGCATACAAAAGCAATGTATTTGTACTCTCAAGTTATTTCTTTGTTACAGATATCTATATCAATACATCCAGTGGCTAGAGAAAAATATCAAGGTAGAAATGCTTGAAGGAATAAATGAGAAGATACGAAAGCGTTTGAAGAACCCGAAATTGTCCAATAGCAACTGTACTAAAGTGTATCGACATGTTTCTGCTGCCTGGTGTCGGTCTCTTGTCATTAGCATGGCTCTAGTTACACCGTTGCATTTGAGGCTGTCTAGTGATATCCAAGTTCAGAATTTATTAGGTGGTGGATTCGAAAATGAGCAGCTGCTTTGTGTTGATCTGCAATTAGAAGAATTATGGAATTCCGCATTTGAGGACCTGACTCATCTTAAGATGCTTGAATCCAAATGGAATCCTTCATTGTCTAGGATTAAGAATGTTATAGTCAAGAAAGTTTCAGATGAAGATTTGGAAACTGCTGCTTCATTACTTAGATCTTCTTACAATTTTTACAAGGACTCCTCATGTGCGTTGCTCCCATCGGGAATAAACCTTTATATGGTGCCATCTCAGCTGGCAACAGAAACGTATATCCAGCCAGGAATAGATGGTGTCGACTTACTTGATATGAATACTTCACGGAAACTTCTCTTATGGGCTTACACACTTCTGCACGGCCATTGCACAAGTGTCTCACTTGTTATAAAGTACTGTGAAGAGAATCTAAAGGTATGTCATGTAACCTCCATATTATTGTTTCGCTAATATGCTGAAGTCTTCTATCTATAATAAGGAAAGCATCGTTGAACCACACATGATCCATAATATTTCAGTTCCACAGAAAATGCTGAAAGATAAAGCGTTGAGTATGATTGTAATGCTTCAAAGTGAAAATGTGTGAATATCAGTTTGCCAAGAAGACTCTTTTTTTTGTGTGATTTGCTTCGTTATTTTAACTTTTGTTGGCTTCTTTCAAGTGATTGAACTCTCGTCATCACTTAGTATGCTAGCTCAACCAAATGATTTTCATGATTATTCTTTGCTTTAGTTCCGAGCATTTTGAGCTCCATTTTTCTTGTCAGAAGCTAATAAATTTTTATCATAATTGTGCGATGCAGTCGAAGATGAAAAGAGGAACTGTAATTTCATGTGCGTCAAGTGCCAATGTGGCCACCGACTCGGCTTCTCATCCAGGTCTTTATTTAATCTTAGTTACTGTGTTTATTTAGTTTGTATTTGGGTTGCAGCATTGGACACGATGGTACGATGAATTTTCGTCTTTTTACCCCTTTATGGTATTTAGTGCTATTTATTCCTCCCTATCAAACATTTCATGAATAGACAGCCCCATCATATCGCACGTTGTGCCCATCTGCTAATTTGTGTGGAAAGTTTACATTGTAGGGGGTGGAAAAGACGGAACTGGAAAAGCCAGTGAATCCGAAGTTCCCAAGGAGCCTGCAGTGGACCTTACTTCATTGCCTGAAAGTGCAGGCCATAAAGTAGCATCCTCGACTTTACCAGAGACAGATTACAAACCGAATTCAGCATCTGCTGAAACTGAGGGCAAGGGTCATGCGCCAGAAACAGAGAGTGCATGCAGCAGCGTCTCCTCAGGGAATTTGCCTCTTCATGGGAACATGAATTGGGCAAATGGAGCGTCATCTGACGAGAAAGAGAAGGCATCTGCTACTCCATGTCTACTTCCCTGCAATAATCCTGTTGCAGAATTGAGTAGCGTGGATTTACGAAATGACACAGATCCTAACGAAGTTTGATCTGTCAGAAGGTGAAAAACTTAGCCCGTTAGTGGAGCAGCCGACACATGAATTTTGGTGTGATAAGCATCCGTTTGTATGTGTATAACAAGGTCTGAGTGTCCTTGGGTCACAGCGAACTTGCAGGAAAGAACTTGCTTCACCTTGTATTCAATTTTTCCTGCCCTTTTTTGAATGTGCATTGCAGCAGTAGTTATATGGAACTCTCTATATTTGCCTCATCTATCTCAGAAAAAGAGACAAGACTTGACTAAAGATCTTATGGATATGAGCTCAGAAATTTTGTATTCAAGTGCTTACAACATCTCTAAGCTAGTGATGTGAAATTCATGCTTCAATGGAAATAGTTGATGCATTGTGGGGTTAAAAGTCGGTTCATGTGGGTATGGTGACTCCACATAAATTTTATAATTTTTTTTTTCATTTCACTTTTCTCCTATTTGGACATGTTTTTTTCGTTTCACTTTCGGCTTTCCAACTCTCAATCCTCACATTCCATTTTTCTCCCTATACCTAGGTTTGCAATTTTTACTAAGTAATTGCTTTTTTTACTTGGCTCATCTGCACAAATACGAACGACTTTTTCACTTCAACGCCAAACGCCTCAATACCCCACTGTTTGAATTACCTGCATAGAAATTGCATTAGGTTGGCTTAAATTCAATGCTGCAACTCTATCCAAGTGACAAGTAACAAGGGTTGAAATTTGGCATATGCATCAAATTGACTACGGTATATTTAGCTTGGTTCGACAATATGCTTATATTTACGGGTTCAACTCCATAACATCTCCACGGACAATGATGGGAATTCAATGTTTTCTTTATTGACTAAAAGTTTGATCCAACTACATCGAGAATGTCTTGATAACAACAATAAAACATCATCTAACAAAGATGAAAATTCATAATGTTCTCTCTAGTCACTACTGGAGGTACAACCAACATCAAGAATTCAACCAAATCTTGACACGACCATAATAAACCTTCATCATTTAAAGACAGATTTCCTCAAAAGCAACAATAAAAATTTATCCAATCACAACGAAAGATCTTATTGTTATGAGCTTAGAAATTTTGTATATTTGTGCTTACATTATCTCTAAGCTAGTGATGCGATATTCATGCTTCAACATTCTCTAAGTTAGAAGCTCTCGGGTCTTGCCAAGGCAACCATGGACCGATTTACTCGGGTGGCTGACTCCACAATCTTTTTTGACTTTCGTTTCTAAAATTTTTAATTCTCTCACTTTTCCCCTATTTGCACGAGTCTTTTTCATTTCACTTTTGGCTTGCAACTTCTGATTTAATGATATATTAAGACTGTAATTTTTCTAGAAATTGATTGTGTTTTTACTGTTGGAATTATTATTGAAATAGATTATCATTCATTTATTTGTTGAATTTCATGTCAAACAATTATGGAACCCCAAAAAAAAAAGAAGCTCAATTTTCCCGTGGAGAAATATTGGTAAAATGAGTGTTAAGAGAAAAATATGTTTTGGAATTTTCTTTATGTAACTTAAATTTTTTTTATGAACAAAAGAAAATTGTCTAACTCTATTATTGGTCTGATTGCACATACAAGTGCGACATAACATAGAATATTCTTTGTATGCGGACAAAGAAATTAATGGACTTACTTTCTCACTTGACGTGACGAGGAGTCGAGTTTGCTTGTTTTTCTAAAATATTTCTACTCAGTGTGAGCGTTCCTTCTATAAGGTCGAAATTCGTTGTGTTTATTAATATAAGAGTGCAGTTTAAATATTCCTTAATCCCATCTTGTGAATGGTTTAAAGACCTAATTCCAAATGCAAAATAAAGAAAATCCCTCCACAATTGGATTCACTTTTACTTGACACCTTAGAAGACCAAAAGGCCAAAATCTCTAGTTAGAAAGGAATCGTTCGAAATCAATGAGGCTCTTGCATGAAAAATTACTATGTAAAATTTAAAAGTCGAACTACCCAACAATGGTGGTTCATGGGCGAGTATGTTCCACTACTTCGAAAAGATTTAGAGTATGTTTGAAAAGTGTTTATAAACGTTTTAAATAATAAATAAATAAAAATAATTGATATATAAGTGTGATATTACTTGCGAGTACTTGAAAAATGTGTAAATAGAAAGTAGTTTTGAGTGTTTATAAACAATTTGTAAATATGAGCCAAACATCATATTTTGAAATGTGATAAATAACGAACTTGGAAAACAGATCTGATTTGGATTGACTCGTCCATTTTGACATTGTTGGTTATTTTAGTGATGTCCAAATAACCCCTAGGCAGTGATGAAAAATCGTGGCCTTTTTATCTTCATAGGCTATAAGCCTAGGATTGAAGAATATTGAAATCCACACCACAAACGATGTAGCCCAAATCTTATTCGTTATTTAGAGGAATCAGCTCATTGGGCTAGGTGCTCGATACTCAATTGTGGAGATAATTTGAATTAAGAATTCTATCTCTTATCTTCATGTGGAAGTTAGATGGTTATGAAATTCTTATCCTTAGTAATCATTTCATATTTCTTGAACTCTATCTTGGAAAGAAAATCTTAAAATTCGTTTGTCCATTTTGCCTATAAATTGGAGTCTCTTATTCTCATTTTAAACACACCAAAAACTGAAGAAAACTGTCCACTTTCTTCCTTCTTTCATTGTGCCTCCATGTGCAATTCTCTCAGCTCCTTCTTCCTGCCTTTGTGTTCTATTCTCTTCAAGATTCTCCAATTTGGTATTGTCTTTGTGATGTTGGATTGATGATTTTCTGAGCGTAAGAAAGTGGGAATTAATTGTTCTTGAATTTTAGTTTCTTCATTTGATATTCTTTTGATTATTTACATTAATTCCATAACTTATTGTTGATTTGTTCAATTGTAGGTGAAATTAATGTCAACAGACATTCCTAAATATACGATGACGTGAAAAAGATTATTGAGTCAATTTTTCTGTCTTAAACATACACCATTTATTATCAAATGCTTTTGATTACATAAATCAACATTCAGAAACCAAGAAGATTAAAGACTTGTGGATTTTTGTAATGCACCTGAAATTTGACATATTCAATTTAAATTAGAGAAATATTGACCCAATACTCTTAATTTTTTGAAATTAAATTAAAATCATGCTACATGTGCATTTAGATGACACCTCCCTCACATAGTGGTGTCGCGATTATTCATATTGACCCTGATGTACACGTATCATTATTGATTAAATTATTATATTTATACATGAGAAGGTTAAATTAAGGAAAACAATTATTATATTTCCTTGAAGTTGTTGTCACAACAAAATTTTCGACACTTACGTTTATCATCGACGTTTGAGTTTTCAAAAAAAAAAAAAAAAGAAGTAAAAAACAGTTGGTTTACCACAGATCAATAGAGAAAATAGGCTCGCAAGAATGCTACTAAAGTTATTTTTTAATGTAGTTATGTAAGATGTAAACATTTTGGCATTTTATTTTACCACTGATGACCACAATCGGGGTTTGACGGTAGTGACACAGTGATGGTGATGAGTTAGTGGAGGTTGGGTGGTGGCACGTAGGGATGGCAACTGTTCTAAAAAAAAGACTTTAAAAAAATTAAATGGGATGGGCTGGACGATGCACCTGTTACCCGTCCTGGGACAAAATTCCCCGCCCCAAATACCTGATTAAGCGGGTGCCCCGTTAGGGGGCGGGCCCAACGGGTATCTGGTTTGTCTGATTTTTTGTCAACTCTAGTGGCAGTGGCACACAAGTGGGTTTATGAGTTGCGTGGGGGAGGGGTGGATGGAGAAGATCCAATTGCACGTCTTGAAAGATCTAGGATTCCTACTGCAATTTTTCCTTGATATTTTATCTTTTTCAAAAAAAAATTGAGGGCAATATTGTCTTCCAGCGTTTGCCTAACAGAACTTTTGGATGGAATCGGTTGGCTGAAATGGGTTGCGTCAATTAGTGAAAGAGAGGTAAAATTTGATTACGATCCATGTAATGCATTGAAGATGCTCTTAGATTTTTACGAACGAACATCCATGTATGATAAACAATATTATAGCAAGCTTTAACAAAGCAAAATAATGGTAACAATATCAACATTTTTAAACAAATTACAAAATGCATGCATAGTTTTGCCTACGAAAAAATGATTTGTACTAGTAAATGTTAGTCAACAATAAAGTCTTATGAATGATCCTTGAACATATACTTTTTAACTTAATAAATTATAATTGTTACAACTTAAACCCATCAACCAAGTTGACAAGTTGTGTCCATAAAATAATAAATGATTCACTATAATTGACATTAAAATCCAACTACATGCTTGCTGTAGTGCTCAGAACGTCTCCAGTAGACTCACCAACTGTAAGATACTTTTATTTTATACTTCCAATGCTTAAAAATAAGTTCAAAGAGACTCTTAATCTTTTAAAATAAAAAATGAATTTGACTCTCTAACTCCAAATGTGGAATGACAAATTCACTTTATGATTGCATTTAATAAATTACAGATTTTAATACTCCACTCCTTAAATTATTTAAATCATATTAGAACTGAGTCACCATTGACATAAAAAAAAAAATGTTAGATAAAAGATTAGGTTAAATCAATAAGTTCCATAAAATGTTCTTTATAAATAGAATCTTAAAATGAACATAGGCTTCAAGCACTCATCATGACAGAATAGATTTTCATTCATAAGGACGAAACACATATCTATTTTCATTGTCTAGAATTAGAACGACGAAACGTTCAAGGATCAAAATGTCTCAAATTAAAGGTTGTAGAGTCCAAATAACTTGCTACAAATGCAGTAAATTATGGTCCAACGTTACAATTTTCCAAATATTTTAATGTCAGTACTTCTATATTTCTGCCCAATCAAGCTACATGTACATTAAGTTTTTGACATACATGTGAGGTATCATTTTTTTAGACACTGATCTTCACAACATTTTAAACAATTAATGTCGCAAATTTTGACAACACTTGTGTTGATGTGCATCAAGTGTGTACAACTAGTTTAATCCATTTCTATCACTCATTCCAATACCTGAAAACATTATAGTCTCCTGGAAATATATTTGATGACAACTTATTTGACAATTCATGTATTGTCAAGATCTCGGTCATTGATTTCAAAAATAGTTTTTAAAATGAATGGATATGATTTTTTACAAGTCCCAAGTTGTAAATGAAGTTGTAAACAAGATTGTACAAGTAGCGTGACTCTTTCCTTAAATGTGCCAAGGACATACGGAATTCTCCCAATAGCCTAAGAAGTTCCCAAGAATCAAACAAACTAATAAAATTGCCTGCAAAACTTCTGGAAACTTTCATTTTAACACAAAACAATTTCTAACTTCAAACTAAAGGCATACAGTTTAAAAAAGCCAATTCAGAGTAATGTTACCAAGCCAAATGAGAAGTGGGAACTGTGCCAAGGCAATGAAGAGCAAGAGATAGTGATGCCTGCTTGAATCATAACTCCTCACTTCAGCAAAAAGAACTCTCTTCATTGTCTTCACCAAGAAAATTCCCATGCATAAGCATGTCCACGGCATCAGAAAGTAGTAAACGTAGCTTGAAAAAATACGTCCCAAGACGGCCAAAGACAATCCTGTGAAAGTATATCCAGCATATGCCACGATGTCAAGCAAAGGTGCCTCTCCACTTCCCAATGAAAACAAAGTCATTTTCAGCAGTGTGACTTGCAAAAACCAGCCCACCACCCCCTTGATGAACAGCCAGTTCAGAGCTTCTGGGCTAAACCTGGCAAGCATCACAGGGATATTTAGATAAATGAAGGGGTTCCCCATTTAGCAATGAGTGACAGATACAGGAATGGGGGAAAATCGTCGTGGACAATATGTTTACTTTACAAACAGCAGAATGACAACTTAGTGACTAGAGAACAAGCAAGAGAGTGAGAGGGGTGCCATGCAGGAAAACTCTCTTGTAAACTACATCATCATAGATATTTCATGATGGCAAAATAAGAGGAACCTAACTAATGATGAATGAAAAAAAGAGAAGATGAAACCACAAAATGACCACAACTCATTAATGCTGACAACTTTACCGACAAGATAGCTTAAACTTTTTGATAGGTGGCTTAACATAGTATCAATCATTGGTTTAAATACCATCTCCGCTCATTTATGCGACCCTTATCTAGAGATGGCAACGAAGCGGGTATAGGACGGGTCGGCCACTTCCACCCCGTCCCATTGGGTACCTTGCCCCATCCCCTTGCCGTTTAAAGCGAGACGGGGTAGATTCTGGGCGGGACAGAGGCGAGGCGGGGTGGGACAGGTCCCCTGCCCCATTTATCACCCATTTATTTTATTTAATTTTAAAAAAAAAATTTGCTCTTTTTTTTAATGTCTTTACTTAGTAAATATTATTACTTTTTTACCAATTTGTTAGAAACAACTTATGTTCTCTTTAAAAATATGATAAATCTATTATTTGTTTGATAAAGAACTCAAATTTAAAATTAACTTTAAACGGGACGGGGACTATGATTCCCGTACCCGTCCCGTAACCGCTTCAGAGCAATGACCAACACCCCGTCCCCGCCCCGTTTACCCGATTAGGCGGGTATTCCCTACCCCATTCGGGGCAACGAATTTTTTTGCCACCCCTACCCTTATCACATACCTATATGATAATATGTTGTTTGTCTAAACTTACACATAAAACACAATTTAAATAACTTTTTATTTTAAACACAAGTATCTAAATAAAGAAAAAAACTTAAATCGCCAAGCTTCAACTAGTCCCCACGTGATATATCCAATGAAATAAAAAAAAAAATACAAAAGAGCCAACGAAATAGAAATATTAAATCCAAATATATCGGGTTTGAATTCCATAACAAATTTGTTCATAAATTTCCAAGATCCAGTCTACAGTCGAGGTGGTGTGTTGAGGATATATTTACAAATAAGCCTCCTTTTGGGAAGAATTTATAAACAGTTTAATTTATAAATATAGACAAGTGATGAATAAGTAATTAGTACTTGTGGCCATTGGAATATATTATTGAAAATGAAGTTTGACCATTTAAAAATGATTTATAAATTTCACCAAATGAAGGCTAAATAAATTTCCCCTCTTAGACATCTAAGGGCATGTTCACTTTACCATTTTCAAGCCGTTTTCTGTTTTTGATTTTCTAAAACAGTGAAAACGCGTTCTCTCCCATTTTCGAAAACACGTTTTTGAAAACAAGTTAAAAATTTATACAGTGTCCATTTTGAGATTGGTGAAAATGTGTTCTTTTTAACATTTTGAAAACACCCAAAATGAATTCAAAACTCAAAACACAAAATTGAAATACAAAGAGAACAGCCCCTAAGCTTTTAAATGATGTGGTTTGTTAGAATGGGATAGAATGTATGCACAAAAAACCCATATTAATTTATAATATCATAGCAAGTATCTCAAGATAGAAATGGGATAAAGAAATATGTACCGCCGAAAACAATTCAATTCTCAAGAGTGCCATTCATGTGTTTCCAAACACCCAGAGCGAAAAAGCTGGCTCAGAGGCAACCAATTACAAGCTAAAAGAAAATATTCAAACAAGTGCAAGATTGGTTCACATACTTACTTTCCATGCAGGCCAAGTGATAAGCCGGCCAGAACAACATAGGTACCAAATGCCATGAATGGAATATACAAGTCTGGTGCATTTATATCGTAAATGGGGGGTCTGTAGGAAAGCCTGCCACCCACTGGCTCTGTGATCCTTGTCCAATGGCCCTAAAGGAAGATAGGAGGGTCAGAGAAATACTATTGAAGGAACAGTGATGACAAAAAGATGCAGAAATTATAAGGAACAAGTGGAAGAAAATATAGCAAAAGGAAAAAATTCTTACTCTATGCAGAAACGGGAAGAGAACAACCTTCAATTTATTCCTTACATATTGGTCATTGACTTGGAAATAGTATTGAGGGTCAGAAAAATACCTGCTAATCTGTTTGCGCAAAGAGAGTTCAGAAACAAAATTAAATGAGAATCTTTCAACAAGTTGAATAGATAATAACAATGACAAATCCCCTTTATCAAGATCCAGCATTGGAATGATTGATGATCTAAAGCTACCTAACACCCTTCGAAGCATATATAGATTAATTCCCAAGGCCTCATCACAGTACTTGTAAGCTACTTACGTTGCTTTGCACATATTCAGAGCTGGATCCTAAAATTCTCTCTCCATAAGCACCTAGCCCACCTCTAATGAATCCTGAACCAGCACCATAGAATGAATTCGTGAAAGGACTTGGCTGTGCGTTGGTAGGTGGTCTTGACACCCCCGACTGTGCGCCTATATTATCATACATTTCTGCAATTAAACATCAACTGGTTTATGATATCACTTAAATTTTAGCCAAATTAATAGCCACATGGTAAAAAAATATCCACGGAAAGAGAGAGGATGCTTGCACAACAATGACAAAGGGAAAGCCTAAGTCCAGCATTTATAGATCATAAATGCTCGACCAAAGAAGATCAACTTTAAAAGTAAATTCATAATTTGGTGTTCATATTCATGTTTCAAGAGCCTTGCATAGTTTTGCAATTCATGTTCGTTAGCTTCAAATTTATCAGGTTTTCCAAGGAAAAAACACCAGTCAAACATTTGGCGGTCAAATAACCAGAGAAAAACTTTAAGAAAGCTTGAAAACTTGAGTTGGAAGAAATTCTGATTCAGTACTACAGACTAAAATCAACGGGATCCATCTGCAGATTTCTATTACAGTGGATTTTGAATCCTGGACCGGATTAGCCCAGAACATTATATAATCTTGAACATGAATTGAATTATATACATGGAACTCATAGATATATCTTGAAGAGAAATTCGGATTTCAACATCAGAAGTGATGCAAAAACACATAATCATGATTTGCACAACAGATTTATTTTCATAACTACCAAAAGGGGCTGAATTAAGTGCATATACATGAAAAATCAGATTTAAAGCGTTATTAAATAACATAATTCTCAATGTTCCCACACAATTTACACCCAACTATGCATTTCAGGAATATCTAAAGCAATTTGAAAGAATAATTCCAAAATAAAAGTGTTAAAAGAAAAAAATCTAAGTACAAGATTTAAGTTTCCCTTTCTCTTACCTTAAAACAATAAAACCGCGCCCACCAATCTCCACACCACGCTAACTTAAAAAGTTCGATCCGTGCACAAAAAAATCTGCAAATTTCAAATCCGTATGCAATTACTCAAAATTCCATACTATTTAATCGTAAAACATAGCACGAACAACTTAAGAAGTCTTTAAAAAGTATATAAATCAAATATTATTATCTAAAAATTACTCTACTCTAAATCGCATATCAAATTCAAATATATGCATCGTAGAACTCATAATTCCAAATACCCCAATAATAATATTCAGAATTGATATGCGTACTAGGGCGTGTACAGCATGAAATCGAGAAATTTATCGGGAAATTTGTCTTTATGAGTTTAGACTTGATACTCTGTGTTGTTTCCGCGTTTTTTTATTGTTTTTGTTATTTTCTTTTGTTTTCATATAATTTATGTGTGGGTCTAAACTCGAGTGCATTCCATGATTTTCTATTTTTTTTTTTCGTTCACGTTCACGTTCACGTTCACGGAGTTTTTCAACCTCACGTTCCCCTAATAAAATAACTTTGTCAAATAAAATTCCTCTCAAGTAACACAGTGCTTCTATTTGGGCTCATTAAAATTAGCATTTTAATAGAAATATATTTTGAAATAATGAATTTTTTTTAGATTTTGATTAAAAAAATTGAAAAGTTTTAAATTTACCTATAATATTATTTTATTGAAAAATATATAGTTGAAAAGAAAAAAAAAATTCATTAAAATTAAACCCTTGTTTGACTGAATTTTTGAAAAAGATATATTCTCTTTTACCATTTTCAAGTCGTTTTCTATTTTCGATTTTCCAAAACAGTGATGCGCGTTCTCTTTCCCATTTTCAAAAACGCATTATTAAAAATAAGTCAAAAATTTATCAAGAAAATCCAAAACAACAATTTGTCGTTTTTGATGTTTTCAATTATAATCAGGTCAAAATTTTCAAAACGTGTTTTAGGTGTTTTCAAAACAATTTTTCAAAATACCAAAAAAAAAACATATTTTCAATAATCTCAAAATGGATACTCAAAACACAAAGAAAACATCCCCTTAATTTTTGAAAAATGCGTGATTCGAAAATAGAAAAAAATAAAATTGAGTTTACGTGAATAATATTTTATCATGAGAATGTGTGATTAACCATGAGTGAAAAAAAAATTAAATTAAATTGAAAGGAGGATTGTCATACAGGAGCTAAATTTGAATCAAATTCACGCAATGGATTGGAGACTAGTGACAAGATTTGCCCATCAACTTCATCACCTCAAAAAGGCATGAAATGCAATGCAGGACCGACAAAACTAAGTAGATAAAATTGACATGGATTTTTTTAACCATGCGAATATCTCATTTTGACATATTTACATGCCAAAGTACAGTAACTGCACAGAAAAGGGATTAAATAATGGAATCTCTCTCCTACCTTTCTTCACATTAATTAAACTACTTTCTACTCGTATGTCAATCACTCTACTCTAAAGGACTACAGTAAATAAACACAAAAATTATGGGTGATAGCGTGGAAGAAATTTGCTCGATATATCTCATGATTGCCAAAACAACTCAAAGTCATTCACATACAAGGAACGATCTTGGATCTCCAAATTTGCGACATGCCAATTAACGAGCTTTGATTGGATACATTTACATAAAACTAGTGCAAGAGGAAAAATCCACCACTCACTTTCATCCCTGCATAAAAAAACATAGGGGAAGCATAAGAACAATAGCATGTTAAATGTATTTAATATGAAAAACTTGGAATTTGTCTCACATATTCCATGGCTTAATGAATGGAATTTTCTTCCTCGACTGCGTGCTATAGTGAACATATCCACAAAGAAATGCAACACCCTGCGTATACCAATAAAACCAACTAAATTGAAATGCGAGCCAAATTAGATTGAAATCTATGAGTTGAAAAATCAAATCTCTTCAATCACGAGGCCTCAAACAAGTGGAAAGCGCAAGGCATGATCGATAAGAAAAATAAGAAAAGGTGATGGAAAGAAACTGTTCCTCAATCTGGAACCCCAAACATGACTAGACGTCTTTAAAGAAAAATAACCACTTAAAAGCAAGCCAAAAGATACCCAATAAAGTATGATATAATACCACAGATGTCAAGGATACACTTACAATATTTATCAAAGACGTGATGTTCCACAAAGCATATACACGTGCAAGACCTGCAGATCGCCTTGGTCCATGACTGAATAAAGCATTGATACCAGCAGGGAAAGGAAGCAAAATCCCAAGAGGTAAAATGAACAGAACAAGAAAGACATCCGCCAGGGAAAGTGAAAACAGCTGGAGTAATGTGAGCAATACTAAGCTAAAATCTCCTAAAAGCAGTATAGAGATGACCAAACCAACAAGATCCTGCAGCAAATGATGTATGGCAAGTTTAGGAAGGGAAAAAAAAAATACATAACCAGAATGGCCACGTAGGATGCACAATGTCCCACCACGGAACAATAATACATAACCAGAATGGCCATGTAGGATGCACAGTGTCCCACCACCACCAGCCACAAAGGAAATAAAGCCAATCAGGGTTTTTCCTTTTTTCTTCTTTCTTGGAAAGAGAGAGATACCTGGTGGCCAACAGGTTTGGTGTTATGAATTAGAAAAGAGAGCAAAAAAAGTATATCTCTTTTCTCCTTGAGCATCTTCAAACTGTCAATATCTAAAACCCCACCATAAATCTTCCGCCTTAAGTTACCCCCGCTGCTTCTCTGACTACGACTTAAATATGTCTCCTCTCTAGTATATATACCACTGTAAAAGAAAAAAGGAAACAAAAATCAAGAAATAAGATAAAAACTAGAAATATGTGGTTATTCTATTCTTTGTAGTCCATCTTGCAATCATATGCACCAAACTCAAAAGTATGCATGCATGGTCATGAGAATATGCAAAAAAGCCCATCTAAAGAAATTCATCCATCTAAATTGCTTCAATCAATTTCCAACCTTATTGTACCGATAAGAGATGGCAACACAAGAAAGTCACAACTAGAACATCGAATACTGCTAAGCTAACAATAGCTGGTCACCTCCCTCAAAAAATAAATAAATAAATCAACAAAAGATAAACAAACAAACGAAGGGAATAAAAAAGGATTAGTAAATAAATCATTGGGAAGAAAGGAAAATAAGATTACAATCAGAAACAGGTGCAGTATGAAAATGCACAGAAAAAGTTTTGTGGTGACAACTTTTAAGACATGTAACGATTAGTTGGAGTTGAATGCCATATTGCTTTTAACTTTCAAAAACAAAAACATTTATTCAGCTCATTGGTTAACTTTTCTTTCTGATGCACTAATTGTATTCCACATTTTATTGTGCTGGCAGTGGTCGATGACATTATTTAATATAAGATTGAGCAGTTTTATTTAAAAAAACCTAAAAGATTTTAGTCTTCCAAAACCAGGCATACATCTGTATGTATATGTGCTTTTCAACTTATTAGTGGACACATGCAAATGTGTGCGTGCTCATATCAAACTAAATATGTATGTATTAACATTATCACAAACCAATACCGTGAATGCTGTTGACTTCCAGGTGCTCCATCAGGCCCTTCTAAAGATACATGGTCTATTCCGTCTTCAACAGCATATATCCAAAGTCCATAATGACAATAACCATCAGTCGTAGCTTGAAACCAGGCAAGATCCACTCGAATAGCATAAATCCTTAAAGCAGGATTAGCAAAAGTTTCAAGCCATTTAAGGACATGGCGAAATTTTGCTCTGAGGCAACCCCGGCGTACCAAGCGCAACTGCGCATTCAAACCAGCCACAAAGCGATACCATGTGCTAGGTGGCACTGACTGAAAGTAAAAGTGCAAGTTAATACACTTCCAGATTTCTATTCATGATAAAGAATAACATTTCTTTCTCAAATTATTCATTGTTCCCTGTGCAAATCTGTTTCAGTTCCTTAGCATAAGAGACAAACCTGACTCATGAGACTGGTGATGATGTTGTCATTCTGAAGTGAGAAAGGAGTCATGTAACTTCCATCACCTCCAAATAATAGAGACATGGGAAATCTTTGGTGGAGACCAGTAGGAACATCACTTCTCTTTTCATCCCCACCAAGGAAAAAGTCTATGTATGCTAGCATTAGATCAGGTGTTGAAGCCACCTACAGTCACATATATCAATTATGACAAGCTTAAAAATATTTAAGCATCAATTATCGCATGCAACGTATTTTACCCCAAGTGCTCCAAGTAATGGATTTGGAGGGCAGACAAATTGAAAAAATTAAGAAGCAACTATCAATAAGTTTTGAAGACAGTTAACGCAAAACGTGTAATGCTAATTCAGTTGTTAAAATGAAGCTTAACACGTGTTATGAAGAACAAACAGAGGAAATATAAAGTTTACAGAGCAGTTCACTGATGCCTAGTTGTAGAGAAGATATTAATCATAAGAGAAAATGGAATGTCTGGAAACACAAATAAGTTTCTCGAACAGGTTCATGTCCATGTTTCTATTTACTCTGTTCTTAAATCCACCCCCACCCACCCACCACAAAATAAAAAAAGTTAACAATTGGGTGCATATGCCAATGGGGACTAGTTCAACCACAAAGGCATCTTAGAATAGTAAATTGGGAAGCACATCATTTTAAGGTAATGGATAAACTGCTGGATCCAAATTCATTCCCCACCACGCCCACCTAAAAGAAATCTTGAGCATAATATAGCCTATATGAAACATAATATAGTTTGAAGATTTGGGCTAAAAATATTTGGTTACTCGAAAGCTAGACAAAGGCATGCACAATTAATATAATTGTTTCCAGCTGTATTATAATCCCTGCAAAACTAACCTTCAGCCCTTCGTACAGTGCACGCGACCGGCAAGAACGTAAGCAAGCATGGTCATATTCCGATCTCACGAATTCTCGAATTCGTTGTAACTTCATTCTCCGCCGCCACTGTTGCCATGACCATGCAAGAGGGTAGGCGAGAATACAAAGAATACTGTGTATCGATCCTTCCCACCATTGATATATAGCAAGAGCGTTGATCTCATCCACAAATGCATTAAATGCACCCTCATATCTGCCATTTCAATATAATATTTAGATTTTTGTTCAATTCTGCAATTCCTGGTCTACGAAAAGATACATACAGAACATAAATCCCACTCCTTGTGTCAATGGCAAAGGAAATTGGTGACAAAGTTTACCGTCCTGTGATGAGCAGCTTAAACCATTGCACATCAATAAACACAATAAAGTGGCAACAGATACAATAAGCAAGTACAAAGGGGAAAAGGAAGAGAGAACTTACACAATTTCTTTTACTTGTTCAGGAGGTGTATGAGGAAGATGCCAAGGTTCACTAAATGTATTTGAACCATTAAAATACATTCTATGCACGTGACTCTGGGATTCTTCTACTCTGTTAGTCTCCAAAACCTGAGTGTTGGACATGATATCAAGCTTTCAATTTCAAATCACCACGAGGCGCACTACGAAGATGTACTGATTGCATCCTCCCTTCCCCACTAAGTGCATCACTAACCAGATTAACAAAATTAAATATGTAAGGTTCTTCAGAAGATACCTCATTAAGTGACTCCAAGAACGGAAAGGAGTGATCTATTTGAGAACCCTGTTGAGTAGGAGCAGGGTCTGGTGACTCATCGCCCCCAATGAATTTCATCCGTGCAACACTAAGCACTGATGCTAGCAAAATGAGGAGGCCTAAAAGCAGAAGACCAAATAACCAGGGCCCTCCAAATGTGTATATTAACTCTTCAAGAGCTGTATAACAATGTGGCATGTGATATCTCTCATAAATGCATTTGTAAGGACAAGGTGTTTCAGTAACGCCACCTGACATGGGCAACCAGAAACATCAGTTAACATTAAAAGGAGATTCTACATACATGAAATGGAAATTTGAAAGTTCTGATCCTACACTTGTGACTATGAAAGAAGTGTGTTAAGCTTTTAAAATTGAAGCGTGCTAAACTATCCCTAATTAAGTAGTATAATTTCACATAGTAAAACATATTACAACATAATTAAAAAAAATCAAAGATGACACTAATGTCTTTAAGAATGAAATTGCATCAAAGAAAAACTCCGTAGAAAGCATTTAAAACAATCCATTGGAGATACCTCGGAAATAAACATAAATAGCACGACGGGGAAGTTCATAACTTGGACATGGAAAACAAAGGAACCCATCAGATCCCGTAACATTTTTATAAGTGCCAGGTGGACATTCCTACAGAAATTCAAGACAAACTTTAACATCAGTAGCACGTAGAGACAGAAAACCAATTATGTTTCCAGAAACTACTATTCGACTCTAACAAGGATTATGTGTATTAGTAATATAAATAAAGGGAATAATGAACCAAAATTAACACATTATTAAATGATGTCTAGGAAAAGGAAAATACATTTCGTAAGTTACAACATATTTTATAAGTGAAGTAAATCCTTAAATCAATGCGAAGTCTAAAATAAATTGACTGGCTAGTTCATCGAAGAAACCTATTGCAGCTTATTATCAAACCAAAAGTACTTGTTAACTATTACAAAACTTGAAGCATACACAAAAACTACTTCCACAAAATAAATTGTGATCTACCTCACAGAATATTCCATAAAGGCCCTTGGGGCAAGTTTTTCCACTGACTGTTCCATTTTCGCCAGTTTGTCCTTGGTTGCCACCAAATCCACCCCTGCGACAAAACCAGACAACCTAGTGTTGGTGGAGAAGCTTATCCAGAAAATAGTAGTAGATAGAAAGCTAATACGACATAGTTTAACATAACTTGTGTAACCTTTCACGTGAAGTGGGGATTGCATATAAAAGAAATGCAAATCCTGAAAGGCGTTAAATTGGGTCATCAATACTTGGAAATTGCATAATTTGGACGAGCAACTGCATGAATTTCGATTCCAGTACTTAAAATGTATTTCTTTAGAGGTTTATATGCAACAAACAAGTCAAGAGGCCGAAGTATAATGCCTAAGGTCAAGTGAGTAGCATTTACAAATAGAATATCAATGATCAGACATTCACAAATGTGCTAAGAAGTAACACAACAAATGTGCTAAGAAGTAACACATAAGGGCTTCTTCCAACTCATCAAGACAAACAAAAAACAAGTACTTTTGCATAGAAAAAGCATCATCCGGTAAATCTAAAATATCTAAAACACAGACCTGAAAACCCTTTTTTAATAAAAACGCACATCTAGCAAGGTAAAATATATCGTCTAAAGTAACAAGTTCCAATTTTGAGTGTTACAATGTGTTTCCCATTATCCTAAGCCGCATGCATATCGTGACATTCATGGATGGAACTGTTAAAGAAACCACTCCCATTGGGTTGCGGGGGAGGGGGGGGGGGGGGAGTGGCCTCAAGGTCCCCC